>JAFLJL010016385.1:2500-17500 GCA_018398815.1 Conus ventricosus
TATGTGCCTGTAGAAAAGGAGCGGCCACATCACTGAACAGTTCCGCTGTTCGGAAACATTGTCTGGGAAGGATAATGATTCAACCTCTAACACTGGCCTCGAGAAGATCGTAGTCGGTCGAGTAGTATGCTTAGGGGATGCTCTTAGACAAAATCCTGCGCACAGAGGCCAGTCTATAGAGAGGGAGGGGTACTTCATCCGACATGCGGAAAAGTCTGTAGTGTAAAAGCTGTTGTTCCCGACACGCTAAAATGAAATTAGGAAATTGGCCGGGCCAAAATATCAGACATTGATTGATTACAGTTAATTCCAGCGAGCCTGAGACAAAGAGGACCATAGTGATCTTGACGGATCTGTTGTACTTAATGTCATTACCGTATCAACTGAATTATTTTTTGTTATTTATAATGTTATAGGGATTATTCCAAAAATCCGAAATAAAGGGGTTGTTGTTTTTATGTTGTTAGCATGATTTTATTTGTTTTAACTGTTAACGTTTTTGCTCTTATGTTTTGCATACCACCTCTGGTTTGTTGAGGTTGTGGTATTTCAACAATTTTATTATAAGCTATTAGATCCTATAAAGTATTGGGTAGTTTTAGACTTTCTGGTGGAATTGTTTGCATGCCTTGCTTGTTATGTTAGGTTATGGTTTGAGAGGGGTTTCTTTGTTAAGGTACTTGTGCAAAGATATTAATTTGCTATATTTGTTATAATTCATATTGATTTGGTTTTCAAATGTACAAATATAATTTAATGTGGGTATGACAACATTTATTACCCAATATCTGATTGCAGTGGGTGAGGGTACCATTCATGCAAAGAGAGGCAATATTTCAGGATGGATATAAAAAATAAATAACTGGAAACAAGGATTTATTAGATAGACAGGATTTGTTTTGGTGACTTATACATTTTGTACAATATGGTGACATTAACTGCCCCTACCCACCTCTAATGCCACACGACCAGCCACGATGCGGGTGAAAACTTATGCCTCCCTCAACCCTAGCAATACTATAACCGATGTTGAGGATGAAATTATAATTCTGCCTTGGGAACCATGAGGAATTTCGTAGGAATAAGAATATAGGGACCGCGGCACAAATAAAATGTATTTGGAAACCAAATATTGGCAATTTGTCAAATATTTGCATTGTTTTATTTGAATGGTTTATGTGATGGACCTTTTTGATGACAAGCTTAACATATGGTTCATAGCGGGGTCTTAGGTACAGTAGATTTTTTTATTTTTGTCATGTGAACTGTTACACGAGGTGAATGTTTTCCTTCCGTAATCTTTGTTAATTGGTTGAAATCAGATCACCTCTCCAGTTTTATTATGACATCCATTTGGAAAAACAGAGGATACTGGTGATAAATAGTGTTGTAAAGAAATTTTCAGGTGAGAATAAAATGACAGAAAAAAAAAATTAGTTTTAGAAAAAATTACGTTTGGAAAGAAGATAAAAAGATATTTTAATAACGCTCTTAGAGTGTGAATGAGCATTGCTAATACAGTTGTAAAACTATTATCGAGGCCAATGACTTTAATAGACAGTGACACGTTTAGATAGGTGCTTTATTGACATTTAAACCTATGATTACAAAATGATTGTCTTAAATTGTATGTACAATAGGTGTCATCCGGGTCCGAAAAAAAGAAGTCTGAATGGTTTGCGATGAGGATTGTTCCATGGTTGTTTTTTAAAAAGGAAATATTTAGATTGAAGTTCTTAAACAGTTATGGAGTTCTAGAGAATCTTGTGTTGTAGATGATTGATGAAGAACGATATTAGACTTATTCTTTTTGTGCTCTCTGCAGAACGCGGCTAAGATTTTACTAAATTGTTACAAAAATTGAATAGAATTTGCTTATTCGCGAAAACAAAAATTGATGATTCTCTTGCAGATTGACTTTTCTATACTCGAATATTTTTTCGGGAAGGAAACTTAAGATCATTTGGGCTGTGGTTATAGAGAAAGAAGTGTTGGTAAATTGTTTACTAGACACTACTGAGCATGGGGTATGTATCTTTTAAAATGTTTTCGGTGACAATTGAGAGTTAGCAATGTATACCGCAATTCCAATTTGGTTACGAGTAGATATAGATAGTCTTATCTGAGCAAGATGACCAATGAATTTTTTAAACTGCACAACCCCACCATTTCGGAAAGAGGTAATACATTTTTGACATTATTAGCTTCGGTTAAAATCTTTATTATAGATTGGTTGGTTTATAGATGGAATTTATGCTGAATGCTCAGAAACGGCGGTAAGGATACAAAGATATTTTATTCTTAAATATTCTTCACACATTTTACAAATTTTATGCGGTATCCTTAACCGAAGGCTGCTGGTCTAAGGACAATTATAAGTTCCAAATTTACAAGTAAGGAATCCTTGGAAAAATCGTGGGACAATTTATAGAGGTCTTTCATTGTTTTGTATTGTATCAATATTGCTATACATTGATATTCTAAACAGGAGATTACATTCCTGGTATTTAACAACAACGAGCTGATTTCTGATAACAAGAAGGATTAGGAAAATAAACTACTCTACTTATGAAGCAGTTATTTACACTGTAGCAACCGCTTCAGATTTGTTTGTCTATATAGGGAAGGTAATTATACGTGCCTTCGTAGGACTTTTAAATAAAAAGGCCTTTGATTAAGTTCGTAATGGGCAAACTTTTTTGAATGCATTAGAAACAAAAAGTTGGTGGTTGTAAATAGGGAAATTTTTTGCTTCTTTGTCTGCTATGTATAATTTTCATTTATTGTCATGTATAAGGGGGTGTTAAACAATGAAATGTCTTGATATTCTTTTTCTTTGCGTGTCATGTTGGTGTTTAGACAGGGTGTGTGTTTGGATACCCTGTGTTCATTTTACAAATGTTCAGCATGTTAACATAGTTAGACATTAGTGTGAATGAAAGAGGTAAGCATTCGGTGTTCAAATTTTGCCTGAACATAAGGCAGAACTTTTCCATTTTCTTCTCTTTTTGCATGATGACTTGTAGTTCTAATTTCAATCACGCCAATTGGTTTACATCACGCATATTTAATATTTTGATAAGGTTTTTTGCGAGATTATGCAGTTGACAGTTTATTCCAGATAAAAATTAATTAATGGGCTTTTGGAAAGGGGGTTGTTATTGGAAAAAGTGTGCGGTGGTGTATTTATAATGGCTACTAAGTTTGATGTGAGTGGTAAATTGTTAGTGTTCTCTTTGGTTTTATATTTATACAACAATTGATTAGTGCAAAAGAAAGGTAAATGAATCTGACTATAATAGTCTACATAAGGTAAGTAAGCAGGGTTTCAGTTTATTTTGGGAAGTTCAGTATATTTAAAAGAAATAGATATGAACAATATATAAATCTTTTTTCAATATATTTGACGTGTAGATCCAAACCATTTTTATTATATTCATCCGCATAAATATGGCGTATATTTATTTTTTTTTATAGATTAGATAATAATCGGAGTCGAAAATTGTTCATTATCGTTGCGTGTGTGTTGGTTAAATGGTTTTTTTTTGAGCGTTCTCAGTCCAAAACTTAAATATAAGATGGTATATGGTGACCTACGGTAGTAGATTATCCCGCATATTTGGTAACATCACAAATGCACGAAAATTTAATTTGATATTTGGTTTTTTAGATGTTACTATGGAAACATCTGTTACGGTTTTACCTTTTTTGGCGTTTTTCTAATGTTAATGGAATTGGGTCAAGAATGGGCAAGGACGCTGGGGCGTCATCAAATTAAGTGTTATTCTATGCTCAAATGGTTTTCATTACATAGTATGGTGTCAACAAGGTGTTCGGGGGATAGAAAGGCTCCTTTTTGCAGTATTTTGTCTTTAACAGAGACATTGTAGATATGTTTAAACAAGAATGGTCGGCGACTATTAGTAGGATAGAGACTGATATGAGAGTTATCGTATTTCTAAGTCATTTTTGAAATAGTGAAGTACTTATGTCATATGGTTGTGTATTGTTCTCGTGTTGCTATTGCTAAAATAAGGTTTAATGTTCTACCTATCACACAACATTGTTGATAGATATTAGTGATCCGAGTTCAAGATAAATAATGTGCCTTTTTGTAACATCAATAACTGTATATGACGGCCCATTTTTTGGTAGGTGTGCTTATGTTTAATGAATTAAGAGAAGAAGTTTTAAGTGGTCATGCTTTAACACTTAAATGCATAGCTTCTTGAATCCGACAACAGTGATCTAAGACACTATCTTTCTTTGGTAGTATTTTCATGACAGGTTTTAGAAGGCAGAAATTGACAGAGGTAATTACTGCATAAATCAATTGACATGTGTACATTTCAAACTTCAATGGTTTATGAATTGGGTATTTTTCAATCAGTGCAGGTTTTGTTAATGGTCGGTAATTGTTTTCATCTTCTCTATATGTGATGAGTACATGACTTGTTTTATGTTTTGAATTGTCCTGCACATATTTGTACTGTGCTCAGTGCCGGACAATTCCCCGGTCCCCGTGCCCGTCCCTGTTTTGTGGACCAAGGCGAACCCGATGTACAGGTAAACAGGTCTGAGTTGTGTGTTCTGAAGTTCTCTCTCCTCTGTACAAACACACACACACACACACAAAATACACACACAAACATCACACAACACAAACTCACTCAAAAACTACCTACACACACACACATACACGCACCCCAGTACGCACGCACGCAACGCACGCGCGCACACACACACACACACACACACACACACACCAAACACTCACACACACACACAACATGCACGCACGTTGTGCATGTGTGTATAGTGGAAGGCGTTCATAAGCGGAATATTGGTACAAAATCAATACACTTGCTTTGTGTGACTTTTTAGTTCTGTGTGTCGTGTGTGTGTGTGTGTGTGGTGTGCTCGATTGTGGTGTATATATAACGACTATCATGACGTTACGGAGACTCCGGATCAACAATTTGCGCAATAAACTGTCAGTAAATACGGAAAAAAAATACAAATATAAATAGAAAGAAAATCTATCTCTCTCTCTCCCTCTCTTATCTCTATCTACTCTCTCTCTCTTCTGTACACACACACACACACACTCAACAAACATCACACACACACACACACAACAAACACTACACACCACGCACACTTTACACACCAACACACACACACACTCATACACACACACACACACTATCTACAGCACTGCTGAGCCAAGAATCGCATGAACTACGCACGCACGCACGCTAAACACACACACTAAACACACACACCACCACACACATGCTAGCACAGAACCCGCCAAAATACACACCCATTCAAATATACTCACACACACCCAACCCACAAATAGGCATTCTATTACTCTCGTCTCTACTTTGACATGTTTATATATGCTCAAATTAAGTACATCTATCACACAAAAAACTTACCTTTTTGGTACACTTGGCCCAAATAAATATAATCACCATTGCTTAGAATGAGATTGACATAAGTAATGTTTATACATTGGGTGGGGGGGGGGGGGGGTTGGGGTAACAAGCGGGGGCGAGTAACAAAAGGCACGGGGGGGGGGGGGGGTAAGGGGCGGGGGGGGGGGGTGGTAGGGTTCGGGGGGAGTGGGGGGGTGGGGCGGGGGGGGGGGAGGGCGGTTGCAGGGGTCCGGGGGTAGGGCGAGGGTTTTTCCGCGGGGTTGGTACAAAAAGGAAATTTTTATTAATATTAGTGCACAAATGATAATATTAGTTACTGAAAAAAATCTTCTTTATAGAGTATAGTTAATTAAGTACAGTTACATGTAAAGTAAATGAGGGCAAGGCACAAAAAATACATTTTATATATATATTATATATATTATATTTAATATATATATTTATATATAATATCAACTGTAGGCACTAGTATTTACAATTAGCCAGGTTACATAAAATACTGGATAAGTTTGTGCGTTTTATGGTTTGGGCATGAAAAAAATCATTTGTTTTGATAATTTAATAATTCAACCTTTGAAATAATGATATCATTGCTCACAGATCGGCTATACAATTGTTTTTCTTACCTTCCTCTCTCGGACGGCAACCACAAGTAGTAATGTTGTCTTGCCTAGGATCCCTGTTTACTTCAAAAAGCCATTCACTCGCCAACAAAATGTCAGTTTGAAATAAAAAAAAAAACTTACTGCATATCAGAAGAAAACGCACAATTTACATTATTTATTGTTGCGATCGAACAATTCCATTTTCTTGACAATACACTACAACCAATTCTGCTTCAACATGGAGGATGGGCCACATCAGTGAGCTTCTGACACACATAGTAAAGTAAATCTATTACACATTTGAGGATTGTTTACAAAAATCCTGCAAAATGTTCTGACTCATCAATGGACTATTTCTTTTTGTTCCACTGTACTAAATTTCGGATCATCAAGCAACCTACCTATCGAATGTTTCAAAACAGTTTTTAATAGTGTAGATAGGCTTGTCGTTTAATTAGATCCTTGGAAAGGAGTTTCAATGCTTATTCTTCTATTTTACATTGTATTTTGGCGTCACTTCCTTCAGACTATCCTTCCTAGCAGGGGACCATACAGGAGATCTGATTATTGGGTAGTGGGTCCTTCTTCTTTATTTCTTTTTCTTTTTTTTTTTATTCTATTTTTTTCTTTTGGACATTCACGTCAATTTTTGTTTGAGACCAATAATCAGTGAGCCACCAGGTTTGCTTGACAATAGATGTCCTTTTTGCAAGTGTTCCCCTTCCTCCCTCACAGATTCGATCGGGGGCCATTATGGATTGAATTGAATATGGGAAGGTTCTGTCTTTTTGATAGGGATAACCGCGTTTATTGATTGGCAACCTTTCGTTTTTTGTTTATCTTTCCAGATTTTTATACTCCTTGTGGTTGACACAGCTCCGTTTATTTTATATCTACGGTCGAAACCAAAATACCATTAGTCCTGTATAGTCGGCTTTGCACTTTAACCATACACACATTTGATGTGGTACAAGTGAGCGTGTTTTGTTCTCTCTGATTTTCCTTGATCTTTTGTCCCACAAGGGGAGGTAAGAGCAGTAGCAGTAGTAGTGTAGTGTGTGTCGTATAGTAGTTGTGTGTTCGAATGTTTGTGTCACACTTTTTTTATGGCATTTGGAGAAAAAAAAAAAAAAAAAAAAAAAAAATAAAAATACAGGGGCTTCTCTTGGTCAGTGCAGAAACAACACCGTTTTTTTTTTTTTTTGGGAGAGGCGAACCGAATCGAATTTTGTAGATCGAATAATTTTTGTTGATTTCATCACAGTTTTTCCAGTCTTCTGTCTCTGGAGATGCTGCTTTGTGGGGGGGAGGGGGGAAGATTGTGAGTTGTTTGTGTTAATCTGGTTTGGCATGGAGGAGATGCATGTTGGTTTTTTGTATGATTGCTGATTTAGAATAATAAAAGGTTTTTTGCCCCATGGCACTGGGGCCGTCAAATTTAGGAACCCTAGCATCCTTTTTGGTTTTCATTCTTTATCGGGCTTGATGGATAGGATATTATTTCTGCATTTTTTTGTTGTGCTCCTTTGTTTGATCTTTCTCAAAACTCTCCGAATTGTTGCCCTTCCTGTAAGATGGATTACATATTCAACGTATTCGTTAAAAACTCTGTCTTCAGCTTTTCATCATTACTGAATAACATTTGTGAGCCGATGTCTCCATGGCTTTCAGCATGCCCCATACAGACTGATGATTTGGCTCCGGCTGGTTCCGGGGTGGCAAGTGATGGAGGACGGTATCTATTGCAGAGCTCTTAGAAAATTAGTTACGTTTACATTGAACCTTCATCAGATATACGCACTATTATATCTAAGAATTCTGCTTCAACGTCCATTGGAAACAGTCCACGTTATGAATGGGCTTGGAGATGGGATTCAAATGCTGGGTAGTCGCTGGCAATCGTTAGTGCTTGAATGGCTAACCCGTCGTACCTAAACCTGCTTCTTTCCAGGTGTTTATCTTTGTTCTGGGGTTATGAATGAGAGCAGGGGGTTTCTTCCACAAGGTTTTCTGTCTTCACTCTGATGAACACATCTTTCTACATAATAACATGTCGTGGCCACGAGAACATAGAGTTTCGTGGTTAGGAGTTGCAATTATGTTACCACCTTTCATGCATCTGTGTAATGCACAGGCGTTTTTGTTTTCCGCCGTAGTTGCCAGCCTTTTACCAATGCATTTGGTAGTTTCTTGGGGGGCGGGCGTTGAGTAGGTAATGGATTTCTTTGAGCATCTTGGCCATATTGATGGAAAAATCCATGAGAGTGTCATCACTTGGATATAGGGCGATGGTCGTCACACACTGCCAGTGTAGTAATGTGGGGAGAGGGGCCATGTTCTGTTTACCTTGTCATTTTCTGCAGAAAAGAAACTCCTTAGCTGTCCATAATTGGTCTGTTAGTTCGTTACTAGTATGTGGCTGATGGACAGTTGTTTGTACTCTGGAGAGTGAGAGAGGTTTTGCTGTTGGAGTTCCGCTGCAGACAACAATAGCCTGTAGGATAGGGGAACTATGGCTTGTGCGTTTTTTTCACAGTGGTGTTGCATCTTGGCAGGGTTGTGTACTGATGTGGTTTGGTCCACTTAAGCAAAACACTTCTTCGCTGATCTTCTCTCTTTCCCAAGCCATTGGTTTGCTTAGCTTGACGCCCCTTCTAAAAAGTTTCTTTGGTTGGGTCTTTGTTTGTTAAGCGTGTTGTTCTGGTCATTTGTCCTTGGCGTTGTCCGAATGGATGATTTGTCTTATTCTGCCAAAAAACGTGAAGTGCCCTATGGACTGTCACAGACGGACTTGTCTCCAACCGGCATGATGTCTGAGCTGTGGGACAGGAGTAAATTCCGGATTTGCTTGCAGTAGCTTTGCCGCTGTTCTTTTGTAAGATTGTCCTTCATTCGTTCTTCTTTGTTTCACTTCTAATGAGTCTTTTGTGCAGGCTTCTAGAACATTTCAAGGGCTGGCTGGTTGGGTTATCTATTGATGTTATTTTCTCTTTTGGCTTGTGCCTCTGGTTCTTTACAAACGGATATCTTCATCTCCATTCTTCTCTTGTCCTTATCTGTATCCCCTTCCTCTGGTTTCTTTTGTTGTTGTTTTTTTTTTTTTTACTCCTTTTGCGTTTTTATTTGGAAACTGTGCTCCCTGAAGTCTATCAGCCCTATGCATGGGTACCTAGCATTTGAGTATGCTACTTCCGAGGTGTTGCCGTCTTGGAGTGGAGCAAAGCTGGTATGACATTTCTACAATTGTCTATATTGGTCCTTTGGTCAGAGTAACATTTGGTGTGCCAGGACAACTGGGTTGTTTTAATCGTTGGGCGTTCCTTACTCTGTAGTCGGGATGAAGGATCCTGTTTGGTTCTGCTTTTGTTGACGTTTGTTATTTTGTTTTTCCTGGTTTTTTTTCGTTGGTATATGGTTTTTTTGGTCATGGGTTTTTTACTGGAAACCAGGTTCTGCCTAGAGAGATGCTTGCTGGGGGGGGTCTGTTGTTATTGTGTCTGCCCGTACGTTATTCTTAAGGATCCACAATACAAAGAGATCTGTATTTTGAGACACTTCGATGGTTTGGAGTGCCTCTCTCATGGTTGTTTTAGTGATATACGGTGGTTTTTTACCTTTGTGAGTGGACGGGATTCTGGACAACTTCTGGCTTACTGTATTTTTTTTTACATTAAAAGCATTTTATTGGACTGATTGTTCCCCATTTTTTCATCTCTTTCGGTTTTTTTTGACACACACTCACAAACACACACACACACACACACACATCACACACACACACTTATTTTTATATTTATACATATATTTAATATTTCTATCTATATATATACTTACTATATATATTATATATATTTATTTATCTAATCACATACAAGAGGAGTGAGAGAGAGACAAGGACAGGACGGGACACAGACAGACAGAGACAAGAAGAGACAGAGACCGAGAGAGGAAAGAGAGACAGAGGACAGAGATAGAGAGTGACACAGAGAGAAAAAGAGACAAATGAGATTATTCACAGAAGCGAACAGAGACAGAGGGAGGACACTGAGGGAGGAGACACCAGAGGCGATACAGAGACAGAGGACAGACAAATATATCAATTAATAGGAACAAAGAAAACGAAAGCTAAGAAAGGAAGAAGGAAATAGGAAAATAAAGAAAAAAAAAGAAAGAATGGAACAGGGGAAAATATAAGAAAAAAAAAACAATGAATAGATAGGAAAAACTGACAAATCTTCTTGCTTGGAACTCATGTTTGCTATTAAGGTTAACTCAGTTATGGAAAGTGTTCATATACGTTTTATATAATGATTTAGAATGAAATGAAAGGAAAGGCATCAAGTTCTTCTATCATCTTTCAATAAAAATCAGTCAATTAAACTGCCCGATTCTCATGGTCGTTTCTAATATGTCTTCGAAGCTTGTTTTTTCCATGTCTTCAATTGGGTATCCGTTTGTCAAAAGGAAATGTTGGATTGATTTACTATGCTGTTTGACTTTATGTCATCGCGGGCTGATCGATGGCTATTAGATGGTGCGAGAGGTTAAAATAATTGAATTTCCACCTCCCCAAACCGCATTTCTAAAAGATGGCAGTATATGAACGACGCTGTATGACGGGTACAAAAAAAAAACCCCACGGGTAAAACAATACAGAAAAGTTGTTTGGGAGATTGGATAGTTCATCAATGGTGCGACGGTCTTAATGGGGCCTTAGTGTTATTATTTTCATTTATTAACAGGAATTGTTGGCTTTTTGTGATTATATTTAGGTACTTAGTAATATGATCATCGATTAACAACCAATTTTAGTGTATGTGGTACATGTTTTTTCTGTTTTTTTTTTTTTTTTAATTTTCAACATCAATCTGGTGTGTTAGTCACTTGAGGGCATCTTGTTTTGCTTTTTTTGTTTTTGCTTCTTATGTGAGTTTGTGTTATGTGGACTTTGATTTTTTTTTTTAAAAGTAAATTAATTGTGTGCTGAGAGCATTCTCCTCTATCAAATTTTGCTGATGACAGGTTTGTGCCTCAAGCTGTGGTCTTAAATTTGTTTTTCTCAATGTTACATACGTTATTAGTGTGTGTATAGCCATGATCAATCATTTCACAATGACGCGAGCGTTTTACTTTGGTCTGCCCTTTTTCACCTTTTTCTACAAAAGGTGTAGTGCGTATTGTTCTTAAGTCGACATGATTTTTTTTTAATAATAGACCCGCCTCTCTTTTATAGATTTTTATATATAAAATTCAAATTTAGTGGTGCTTGGGAAAATAAGCAAGGTGCATCTCTCTCTCTCTCCATATTTATATATTATATATATATATATATATATAATCAGTTTAGTGGTAGGGATTAATGCAAGTGCAGAGGTTACCAATATTTCCGTCTCATTATAGTTTAATGACTTGGTGAAGATTTAGAATAGTCAAGAAACAAAGAAAAAATATTGGAAAACGGTCGAGATGTGATTAGAAAAAATAAAGTATTCTAAATACTAAACTTTTCACTGAGCAGCATATGGTACCAAACGCCATTCCCGCTTGTTGACACGGATCGTTTCGTATTGCCTGCTAAATAGGCCTTTCGCCCGTTGGATCGAAACTCATCAGGGAGTCACGGCTAATTGGAGTCCGTGTTCATTTGGCGTCAAACTAGAATTTACACTACAATCCATTAATGTATGCCTATGGTGTCCTCGCCACCAAGGGTGAAAAAAAAAAGATGCAACAGCACCCCAAAGCAGCCAGCGAAAGGTACAAAGGTGCAACAAAAATGAATAAGTAGAAACCATGAAAGTGTGGAAAAGAAATAAAGTTGCTGAAGAACTATGATCTTTATGCAAACAGTGTTATTCAGGACAATGTTTGGGAGCAATCTCTTTGAGCCACCTATGCCAACTTACGATAGAAGTCTTCATTCAAGGATGCAAGGGAAGGAGATACCTAAAAGATGTGAAAACAGTCTGAATGGTCAGCTCTGCTGTTCAATAACACCAAGCACGGTTAGCCGGCCGGAAGATTTGTAAACACAAACACACACACACACACACACACACACACTACAAACACACACAACACACACACACACACTCACGCAAATAACCCCCAACCCCAACACACTAACTCTCCACACACTCACACGAATTTATTACAAGTGTGTGTGTGTGTGTTGTGTGTGTTCGTGTGGTAGTGTCGTGTGTGTGTCTTTTCATTTAACGTTATCCACTATTTCGTGATATTTTTTAGACCACACAAAAAAAACACAAGAAACAAATTAAAGGATGTGAATCGGTGTACGGAAGTAATTGCAAGCGTGAACATAATCGTATGCATGTGTATATGTATGGGGTGCACGTGCACGCGAATGTGTGTGTGTGTGTGTGTTGTGTGTGGTGTTGTGTGTGTGTGGTGTGTTGATGTGGTGAATTGTGTGTGTGTGTGTGTGCTGGTGTGTTGTGTGTGTGTGCTGTGTGAGAGTGTCGTGAGGTGTGTAAGTAGTATGCGTGCGTGCGTGCGTGTGTGTTTGTGGTGTGTGTGCCTGACCTGTGTGTGTGTGAGGTGAGATTGTTGTGGATGTGTATAGTGTGCGAATGATCTTTAAAGATAGTCTTTAGTGAAGATTAACATTAAACAAAAAAAATACTTAATACCATTCAAAATTACTCTAATCAATTTTAAAGTCAAAACACATGAAAGTAAGTTTTTAAAAAAAAAAACTTTGCTTCCCCCTCCACTCCACCCCCACCCACCCCCCATCCCCTACCATATTAATATCCACTACAACCTCCTCCTTTCTCCTCCCACGAAAATTTAAAGTTAATAACAAATGTTATAAGTTTATTCCAATAGCGGGTGCGTTATATGTGTACAAATGAATTCATACGTTAAGCTGGTGACTCAAAAATAGGCCTGCCACAGCGTATTTTGCCTTCAATACTGGAAATGTTTTTTTTTTTTTCTTATCACTGCATGAAACAATATGAACGAGTAATTTTGTTTCCACATGCGCAAACTTCGCTTTTTACTTATTTTGTTTTAAATGCATTAAGTCTCCACTCTGATACTTTAATGACGAGTTATTTCTATTAAAGTTAAATTATCAATGATTTTTTTAATATCAAAACTGATCTTTTATTGATTGTGGATCTACCATACTATATTCGAATAGGCTTCAGATTTGCGAACTTAACTAAGTTACACTGATTTCATGTACTGATAAGGTGAAAAAAATCAAAAACAATTCGATCATAAAACTATTTTTGGCTCCACGTTTAGGCTTTTTGGGGGCCCTGTCTTATTTTTCATTGGATTGAAAAGTCAATGTGAGGAATCCTAACAAAATGGCTACTGGGTTCCTTTGCAATTAGCATGTGTTTCATGCAAATTATCTCTATGTTCGTTCAGTCTTGTGTGCAATTGAAAAAATCTTTTTAGCCGAAGAACTTTGATTGAACTCATCACTGTACAGATTTTGAAATACCTGTTCTGGAAGTTAAAAGGTAATTTAAAGCCAGGAGTATCGCTGTTAATTCTGCTGTAAGATTGATTTGGTATATTCCGATATATAATGATTTCTATATCTCTATAAGTCTGGAATTTAAGAATGCACAACCTGTGTGTTTTGCATCAATGCACGAAACAGTCTGTGTATATGTCTCAGATAATTTGAATAGGTTTCTTTTCCAACATGACATTTGATATAGCTTGCTTAACAATTTTATGTCTTCATATTTTTTATATTGGTATGATCAATATCAATTATGCCATATTAAGCTCCCATGGTGGTATAGGAGAAAATAACGAGTTTGATTGGATAGGCATTGGTATCGATTGAAACACAGAATCGGTATTACATTTTGATGTGTAAGTTGCCTGTGGTTTTTTGAGATAGTATAGAATTTTGCTCTTTTAGGAATAGTCAATATCTGACTCATTTTTATTTCAGATCTAATGTGCGTTTTTTTGTTGTAATCTTGATAACAAATTTACAACACGCCTATAATCTCTGTATTCATCTAATGGAAGCTTCTGCGCTTCGTGTGTGTGTTGTGAGTGTGTGTGTTGTGATGTGTGTGTTTTAAAGTGTGTGCGGGTGTGTGTGTGTCACTTGTGTGTGTGTGTGTGTGAAGAGGAGAGAGTGTGAGACGATGACCGATAGAGAGAGAGAGAGAGAGAGAGATGAGAGAGAACGTGATGAGAGAGAGAAAGAAGGAGGAGTGAGAGAGCATAATGTTCATCATTCTAACCTTGCTTCAATGTCTTCCATTACATACCCACTTCAAATTCCAGCAGGAAACAGATGATTGTTGCATTTATTGGTTAGGGTTCAGGTATGGATGGAGGGATTATTTGCAAAAAATGTTCCAGCATGCTATTTAAAAGATAACTTCATCTTTAGTGGCTGTTAGTGGATATCAGTTCTCGAACGTTTGGCCGATAATATTTTGGCGGTTAATTACCGTTTGCTTGAATTATTCCTTAAAAAAATCATTTTAAGTGCATGATAACTTAAATCTTTCCTGAATACGCAGCTACTATTTTTAACCAAGTTTACGCTGCGGAAAATTGGTTATAATTCACTTGAAAGTTGGGTGTGTGGGTGAATTTTGGGCAGCGCCGCGTGCTAGCATCGCTGCCGAGGTCTGTTAAAGAGCCAAAAACCCAAAATCTCCACTAAATAACAAGTATTGCGGTTTTTGGGTTTCTGGCTCTAGCATTCAGCGCTGCTTGAGCAAACTAAAAGACATATTTCTCATACTGTAATAAATTGGTGATGTTTCATGAAAATATTGAAATAAGCAAATCAGCAATTTAATAAAGTATGTTATCATTAAGCATGAAAAAGGTGGGTGGGGGGGCACAGAATAATAATTGGGGCTGGGGGAACGGGGGGGGGGGGGAGAGTGCATGGCAAATATGAGTGAGCAGTAGTGGTGATGCCATTCGTC
>JAFLJL010016386.1:14249-19263 GCA_018398815.1 Conus ventricosus
TTCCACGTAGTCGTAAAGCGCACTGCATTGTTTAAAAGTCAGTGTCAACAATCAAAGGCCCAAAAAAATTACATATAATGGATTCCCCGGCCCCTATTCAGAAGGGTTTTTTCCCCGATTTTACGTACTTTTTTTAATTTTTTTTTTTTTTTAGTAAATACATTCGGGGGGGGGGGGGGGGGGGGGGGGGGGGGGGGGGGGGGGGGGGGGGGAAAAAGAAAAAGAGGGAAAAAGGGTGTTGTTTAACGAGGGGCCCATCAGTGAAAAGTGTAAAAACAAAACCCGAAGTTTTTTTTCACACCGCATACCCGTAAACCCCCATTCCCAAACCCCATCTCCTTCCATTTCCCAAAAACACAAATGATTTTGTGAAACACCCCCAGTATGGGTGTTCGCGCTGCTAAGGCTTGTAGCCCAAAGGTTTTTTTTTCAGCTTTTCAGTAGAAAAATCCCTAAAAAAAATACAGTTTATTCTAAAATAAATAAAGAAAAAAAAGCCTAGCAGCGAATTAATTTTTGTAACTTGTCATTTAATTGTTTGGGAATCATCTTTGAATTGGAAAAATTTTTTCAAAAGAATTGACGAAAAATTTAACGTTTTTCCCCCCCCCTTTTAAATTGTTTTTTATTTTAAAATTAAAAAGACTTTCTCCAAGCGCGTTTTTTATTTTTTTAAAGAAACATTGTGTTTTTCCCCAAAAAAAAAAATTCCCCAAAAAAATTCCAAAAATGAGCAACTTTTTGCATGTAATAATCTTTGTTCACGATCACCAAATCTTATTAGCACGTAGCCCTTTTAAACAACGATTGCGTCAATTTAGAGTTTTTGCATTAATTTGTTTAAAAACAGGTGTCCAATTTTGGTTAAAAGTGATATGTGATGGACGTGATTTGGATGTGAAAAGGGGGGTTTTCGTGCAAATTAAGATGGGTGAGCTTGAACGAAGATATTTACATTCTCTCATGTGAAATATATGGCACCCACCACTAACGGAATACATATGAGGTCCTTCCCTGGGTAAGCTAATTTATTAAGATAAAAGTTAGACACAGAGGTTCTGTCTGTCTGTCTGTCTGTCTGTCTGTCTGTCTCTCACTCTCTCTCTCTCATTTTTGTTTTAATCATTATCGTCACAGACGAGCACATATGTGAAGTTTGGTGGTGATTATGTGCTCAGCCAAGGATTCTTTTTTTCTTTTTCTTTTTTTCTTTTTTTTTTTTTCACAGACAAGACCTGTTCAAGATCTTTATCATATTGTGATCTTTCAGACCACGCGCTCAGAACACATCTTGACTGGTCTATCGTAACCGTCCTAATCTTGAAGTATCTACTCAACACAATCGATATCAGTTGTTCTACACCGTGAGTTTGTCCTTCATTTTCCTGTGAACCTCCACCTCACCCTTCCCGTCTTCCTCTGACGGAGGGGTCAAAAACCGTAATGTGTGTGTGTGTGTGTGTGTGTGTGTGTGTGTGTGTGTGGTGTGTGTGTGTACATCTTGACTGGTCTATCGTAACCGTCCTAATCTTGAAGTATCTACTCAACACAATCGATATCAGTTGTTCTACACCGTGAGTTTGTCCTTCATTTTCCTGTGAACCTCCACCTCACCCCTTCCCGTCTTCTCTGACGGAGGGGTCAAAAACCGTAAGTGTGTGTGTGTGTGTGTGTGTGTGTGTGGTGTGTGTGTGTGTGTGTGTGTGTCCGCGCGCACCTGCCTGACCAACTATCTCTTCGCCTTCTCCATTTGCCTGTTAATCTCCCTGTTGCATGTATATTCTTTGTACATTTCAATGTTAATCATTCATTTCTAGATATGGGGCCCAACTAATATGTCAATGTATATGCGTGTTGGTGTCATATTTCTGTGCAGGTAAAATAGTGCTTGTTTATTTTATTTCGGGTCAATTCTTTTTTTTCTTAATTGATTTTTTTAAATGTATGTATGTATGTATGTATGTTGTATGTATGTATGTATGTATGTATGTATGTATGTATGCATGCATGCATGCATGCATGCATGCATGTATGTATGTATGTATGTATGTATGTATGTATGTATGTATGTATGTATGTATGTATGTATGTGTGCATGCATGTGTGTATGCATGTATGTTGTATGCATGTTTGTATGTATGTATGTATGTAATGTATGTATGTATGTATGTATGTATGTATGTATGTATGTATGTATGTATGTATGTATGCATGCATGTTTGCATGTATGTATGTATGTGTGTGTGTGTGTGTGTGTGTATGTATGTAACTATTTTTCATTTGTTTGTTTGTTGTTTATTTATTTATCTATTTACATGTTTAGTTATTTATTATCTATCTATTAATTTATAACTTACCTTTGTTCTCCTTTCCGCCAACCGTAAGTGAGAACAGAAAATATAACAAGAAAAACAGTACAATTTGTCATTCAGGCTTATGTCTTATCCTCTCTCTCTCTCTCCTCTCTCTCTCTCTCTCTCTCTCTCTCTCTCTCTCTCTCTCTCTCTCTCTCTCTCTCTCTCTCTCCTCCCCGGTACATTATCTTTCAGGACTTTGACCATTAATCAAGACTTAGGTGCCAGACTGTTGACGGATTCCTTCAATTCCCATTCCTAAGAGAAGGGAGTCAGCATTGTGGTTGATTTTTGTGTAAATCTTTTGGAACGCGGTAGCGCGCACAGATGCGCGCGCGCGCGCGTGTGTGTGTGTGTGTGTGTGTGTGTGTGTGTGTGTGTGTGTGTGTGTGTGTGTGTGTGTGTGTGTGTGTGTGTGTGTGTGTGTTGTGTGTGTGCGTGCGTGCGTGCGTGCGTGCGCGCGCGTGTGTGTGCGTGTGTGAACCCAACACTTTGGGTATTACAGAGTTGTTTTATACTTTGTTTGTCTGCGAAGCTACGCCGTGATTTAGTTCTTGGATTGGTAACACGCTGTTTATACATTATGTCTGCATCAACGTTCTTTACGTTTTTTCTTGGCTAAATTTTTCTCACTTTTCTAAATGAATTTGGGTTGATCTTTTTATATACATTCATTCAGTTCGTATCTTTTATTTTGAATACGTTTTGCATTGCTGCCCACTTGGTTTTGATAATTTATGGTGAAGTTAATTGATGTTAGTCTACAGCGACTTCTATTTTCATAGTTGTCATTATATATTTTGAATGCCGACTGTTTCTCTCGATTTCTCCCTCCCACCACCACCCGACCCCCACCCCCACCCCCGTGTTTGTTTTACCTTTTATCTCATTTGACAATGGACAAGGGATGATTATTTCCAAGCTTTGTCTGTTATAGTGTGGTTATCTTGCTAATGGATGAGTTTAGATGAACGAGATTTCTATCGTAAAAGACGGGTTTACAACCGCTTGGGGGGAGATCTTGCCCTTGCTGCCATAAATATAAACTGGATCAGAACTGAACAGAGGAAAGTATTGTCCAGTGCAATACTTTCTTTATGTATGCCTATTAAAAAAAAAAGTATTGACAGAAGAACCCCCCCCCCCCCCACACACACACACACACCTCCACCCCCACCACTTCTTCCCTCCCTCAAATTTCACCAACCCTGTCTCCTACGAGTGTTTCAGCCTCCAAATCCTTAGAACGAAGTATCACCAGTCTCATCTAAGTCCACGTCCCACGTTGAGTTGGAATTAATGTATCATTGGCAAAGTTTCAAAACAATGATTGAGGGGGGAAAATGAACCCAATTTTGAAAAGAGAGGGGTTAGTTACCGCCAAGGACACAGACAAACAAGCGTACAGGACTAGACACAACGCACTTCGACCACTTGGGTCTTCTTCAGGCGAAAACACAATATTTAGGACAGAGACAAGAAGAACATGTAGCCACTTAGCTGCGCTTCTCCTGTTCGTCTCCAAAAATGTTCTTCTCGTCACTGTCCTAAATTTGGAGACGAACTTTTCTTTTGTATGACAACGATTCGGTGTACAGTTTTCGCCGAAATAGCTCTTACACAAAACGAATAGTTTGTCAAAAAGAAATCAGTAAACAGAGGAGGAAATATGGACATACTGATCGATAGAATAATTGAATTTCAGCTAGAAAAAAAAAAGAAGAAAAATATGGAGGCACGCTACGCCATGCGTAATGGAATTCAATTCACTAAAGCAATGAAAACAGAACAACTCTTACATTTGTGACAAAGAAACAAATCAAAACAAATCAGTTCAAATTTGGCTTGAAAAACATTTTTAAAACCCCAAACCAGACTGTCATTTTTGGCAATTTGACTGTCTTTCCATTCCAAGAAATTATCATTCAACATGGCTGACTCCTCTAGTTATAAGACGGTTTAATTGATTTTTTTTTAAAGAAACAAAGTAGGGTTTTATGATTTTACGCTACAATATTTTGTTCCAGTCATCTCTGAATTCATGTGGCACGGCACACACACACACACACACACACACACACACACACACACACACACACACACACACCACACACACACACACACACACACACACACACCGCGCGCGCACGCAGGCACGCACGCACACACGCATGCACGCTAGCACGCTAGCACGCTAGCACGCATGCAAGCACGCACACACACACACACACGCACACACACACACACACACACACACACACACACACACACACACACACACACACACACACACACACACACACACACTTCTTGAAGACTTTTTTTTTAAGTGATCGAGTGAAACAGAGTAAGCCCCAGTAACCTTTTCTTTCTTTCTTTTCTTTTTTTTCCCATCTGGCCTTTTAGTAAATGACATGGCAAAAATATATAAACATCACATTTACTAACAAACTAAGACAGAAACAGAAAAAGGAAAACCAAATACACATTTCATCAACACGAGAAACAGTTACGTGCGTATGTGCTCCAAAATGTCAACGCAAGACAAACAAGCCAACAATCAAAACAAGTCAGTAAAGGTCAATAAACACGGGTAAGAGAGAGAGAGAGAGAGAGAGAGAGAGAGAGAGAGTATAAATCCACTGGAGAAAGCCCAGATC
>JAFLJL010016387.1:0-17500 GCA_018398815.1 Conus ventricosus
ACCTCAAAACTGCCAAATATTGACAAAATCAGCACATTGAAACGGGGTTTCCGTGCAGAATAACATTGGCGATCGTGAACCAACATATTTACATTCTCTCCCAGTGACATAAAATTTAAGGGTTTACAGTGCGTTCTTCTTTCGGCACTCTTAAAAAATTTTAGAACAAACAACTGGGCCCCCCAAAAGGGGGTTTTTTTAATTTAATGAGTTTATGTCTGGTTTAAATTTAATTCTTTAAAGGGGGGGGCGGGTTCTCCCCCAAAACTGTTTTGGGGTATAATGGAAAAACCCCTGCCTTTTTTTCGGAAATGCCTAGAGGGGGAGGGGGCCCCCCATAAAAAAATTTAGTATTTTTTTTAAATCTTCAAAATTTTAAACATACAACATCGGGAAACATAAAAATTTGGGCCCCGGCCCTTTTTACCTAAATACCATAAATGCCCCATTTTTAAAAGGGTGTGGCTGAAGCTATAGTTTCCCCCCACTATTATAAAACCCCAAAAATTCGACCCAAGGCTTTGGGAAAAAACGACCCCCTTCTTCAAGTTTTGAAAATTTATAGTAATTATAAGTTTTGGGCCTCATTATTTTTAACTAAATCCCAAAATTTTTTCAAAATTTTCTCTTAAAAAAAAAAACGTTGTAGTAACCATCGGTTTTTTTAAAAAGGTTTTAATAGAGTGCCTTGCCGTCCTTAATATCCCCCCGTTATTCTTATTTTTTTCAATATTTTAAAACCATTTTTTTTTTAAACCCCAAATTTTCTTAAGGCAACCCTTTAAAATTTCCCCTGCCTATTTTTTAATTTGGGGTGCTTTAAAGAATACACTTTTGTTTTGTTGGTTTATATAGATTGCTTTTTTTTTAAAATTTTTTTAAAAAAAATTTAATTTAAAATAAGGGAAACCTTTTAAAATATAACGAAAGGGGCTACTTACAATATAGAGCGTTTTGAACCCCCAAATCTTTAGACTTCAGCAATTTTAACCATTGCGAAAAAAACAAACCCAACGGTTTTCCAAGTCAGACTTGAAAACCCCCAATTTAACTAAAATTTTTAAAAATCCACAAAAAGGAATGATAGGGGCCCACCCGCATGGTCATCCCCCTATGGTTTTTCCCCCAAAATCATTAAATTTTTGGGCATTTATGCCCAAAAACTGGGGGGGGTTTTCATAGGGCAAACCATTTAAATCATCCAAATTCTTTTATTTAAGGTCAGTATATAATTTCATTTTTAAATTTACCAGAAACAGACGAATACTAACGAACTACAAGGGGTCCCCCAAGCGCCCAACGCTTTTAATCCATTTAAAAGCCCAATGGACAATAGTCCCATATGAAAAAATCTGAAACCCAAATTTTAAACCCTTAACCCTTCAATGATTTTAGAAAAAAAGTTAGGGCCGCAATAAAGGGTTGGGCCTTTATTTTTGTGTTGGGTAAAAAGAGAATATATTTTATACTACTCCCTGACCACACCTCTTTTAAACCAGAAAAAACAAGTTCGTTGGGGGCAATTGAAAAAAACACCCTAATGCTTGGGCAACTTTATCTTAGATAAAATTTGAAGGCCTAAAAAATGCCAGGAGTGCAAAGACTTAATGACCCTAAGGACATACTTTTGGGGGCCTATTAGGAGCAAAAGCGCGACTAATCTAGAATAGGAATAAATTTAGGGGTTTGTCCCCCCCGGAAAAAATTTTCTAGTAATTTAGAAGATCCCTATTAACTCTGCTGTTGTTTGCCGGGCCAGCATCCCAAAGGGAATCAAGACTTTTTCCTTTTCACATGCTAGGTCAAAGGTTTGACTTTTTTGGGTGGGCCCCATGGTTTATACATGCTACCCCCCTGACCTTAGACTAAGAGGATGAAAAAATTTAAAACAATAAACCCTCATGGGCGGGAGACGCCCAAAATTTTTAAAGGGCCAATAAAAGATTTTAAACCCCCAAGGCCTGCTCCATCCTTTTTTAAAAAAAGTATTTAAACCCCTGAAAAAACGACCCAAGTTAAAAGGCCCCCACAGCCAAAAAAGAAACCAGAAAGCACTCCACCTGTTGATCTGCCTCACACCCCCCATTTCCCATGGAAAAAAGGGAAGCCCCCCGTTGTGTTTTTAACTTTCACGGGATTGGGCCATACTTTATTTCACAAAAAAAAATTAACCCAGCAGTAGCACCCTAACGTCCACGAGGGCCCCAAGCCATAAAAACCAGCAATTTTGCCTATAGTAGAAAAAACCCAACTAACAAAACTGCCAATTATGCCAGGCAGAGCTTTCAAGCGTTTTGGGCTGCTAATTTCTTTAATAAGTTTGCTAGATGTTTCAATTGTTTTTTTTTTCCCCAAATTTTTACCCGGGGAGGCGTTGGAGGTGCTACTGACCCTGTTGGGACACGGGCCGGGTTTAAAACTTTAAAAGAAAGGTGAGGTAGCCAAAACCCAAAAGCTGTTAAAAGCAACTATTTTAATCCCCTGTTCCTGGGAAAAGGTCCCTTTTTTTTCACTAACGTAGGGTTTTTTATAAAGTATTGTGTTTAATTTTTTTCGTATTTTGCTTGTTTGTGATGCTAAACTGCGCTCTGGTTTTAAAATAGCGCCTCTAACCCAGCTGCCCTTTGGGAGCATTAAATCCCGTATTTTCTGCCTTTTTCTAGCCTTTTCTTCTTTGCCCCAAAATTTTTTATCATCTGCATCAGGGCCCGTTATTTTTTTCTTCTTCTATCTCTTTTAATCCGCTCACCAAGTTTTGCTAAAATTGTTTGTTAGTTTTTACCCCTTTTTGTCCGGGAAAAAACCCCCCATTTAAACCCCCGGGGTTTCACGCATAGGCAATGGAGGGAAACGCCAATTGTTTTTTAAGGGTTTTTTGACTGTTTTCCCCTTTAAAATCTCCAAATTTTGTTGCCCCCTTCATTTGTTTTTGGGCCTAAACCTGAAAAAAAGGGGCATTTTTATTTCAGAAACGTGTTTTGGGAAACCCTTTTTACTATGGTTTTGTTTAAAGGGCTAAAAAAGCCCAGAGCCCTTTAAAACCCCAATAAAGTTCAATTTTTCCCCCTTTTTTTAAAACAGGGGGTTTTTTTCCAAGGGTTGGCCCCCTTTTTTTTTTTTAAAAATGGGGTTTGGGGTTTGGTTTTTTAGTAAACCCCACAAGGTTTCCCCTTTTCGGGTTTTATTAAATTTTAAAAGTTATCTTTATCTACTCAAAATTGGAAACCCTAAGCGCTTCTGGGGCCTCGACCCCCTATGTCTATTTAATTTATTTAATTTATTGCCCTTTGTTTTGACTTTAAACCCACTCCTTGGCCTAAAATGCCAATCCTTTTAAATTTTTTCGGGCTACTGAAGGCCCCCCAAATTTTGGGCATCTTCTTTTTCTTCAAAAAAGGGGTCAGGGCCCCCGGCAAATCTTTCCCTCCCCTATTTTTATTTATTTTCTTTTTTTTTTTATAAAAAATGAATCATACGGTTTTGGCCTTTTTTCCCTACAGAAAAAAAGAAGGAAACCCCCCGTGGGAAAAAAGGAAAGGGAAGACTGTAATTATGTAAATACTCCCTCAACAGTTGACCTGGACAAGCTTTTTCATCAAGTTCCCTGACTTGGGGCTGACGAGGGTTTTAAACCAGGGACTGCTTAAAAATTCATTTAAAAAAGATTTAAATCGACAGATCCTAATGCTAAATGGGTTTTTGCTTTTTTTAGGCAGGGCTATTGTTTTTAAACGTATGGCCCAATAAACGGGGGGCAAAGAAAATCTTTGTACTAAGAGAGGCAGACATTTTGCCCCCTATTTTGACCTATGGCTAAACCCAAAAAAGAAAGAAAAGAAAAGTTTTTCAGGGGAAAGCAAAACCCAAACGGGGTCAAGCACAGACTTTTTTGCGGAGGATGCAAAGAATGATGGTTTAAAAATTTAGGCAGTAGCAGAAGCATTTTTGGGAACCCGAAATTTTTCATCCCTCTGATTTTTAGCGTTTAAAACGCATTTTTCCTATTTCCCAAAAGGGGCACTAAAAGAAAAAATTTTGATACTGACATTTTAAACCTAGGGGGGGGGGGGGGGGGGGATTTTGTTGTTGGGGGGAAGACCCCCTTGCTAAATACACCCGTTAGGGGACCCTTTCTCTTTGGGGTTTGATGTTGTTACAACCCCCAAATGGGTAGAAAAAATATTAACCCCCGTTATAAAAGTTAAAAACGGGTTTTTTAGGATGAAATGGTTTGCACGCCTTACCGAAATTAAAAAAAACGAGACACTCCGGGGAAAATTTCATCAAATCCCGGCCTGAAGCTTTTAAAAAGGGAATTTTTTTTGTGTTTTCTGAAAAAACCCAAACCCCTTTTTAGGGGAGAATCAGAAGGGGTTTTTAATCCAAAAATTTTGAGAAGGGTTTTTTGGGAATATACTGAACAAAATTTTAAAAAACACCGTTTTGATTTGGCCGGGTTTCCCCCCTTTGGGAAAAATTTTATTTTGGGGGTTTTGGGAATTGACCCAATTTTTATTTGGGCACAGATTTAACGGGGCCCCGGGGGGTTTTTCCCCGCTTGCCGACGGTTTGGGGGGCGCCCAAAGTGCAACTCGCCCAAACACCCTTTTTGGGCCCTTGGGGGCCCGGGCGGGGGCGTAGGGACATCTTGTTTTCTTTGTCTCAAATGGGGATTTGAAGTCACGCCCACTGGGGGGAAAAGGTAACAGTTGTCATTTGGGCCAACGAAATGGTCCCCAAAAAAAAGCCGCGAAAGTCTATGCAAGAAAACCCACGATGCCAGGTTTTTGGAAGGGGGCGCAGGCATCGGGAACAGCCCCGGGCCCAAATAAAATGCAGCCCCCTTTCAATTGGGAAAGGGTTTTACAAAGTTTTTGGGACAACTGGTTCCCCACCCGACCGGGCCCCCCCCAAAGGGCAACCCCGGTTACCACTCCCCCGCAAAATCGATACATTCGACAGCTTCATTTTCGTATCGATTCCTTACAGCAGCAGAAACAGTCGCCAGGTGGTTTGGTCAGGGGGTCCAGTGTCTGGACAAACCGTTCGAGGGCCCGATTGCAAGAATCAGGCTAAATGCAAGACGCCCTCATGTTGGCCCATCCCCCGCCCGTAGACACCATCACAAGCCGCAGTGGGCCAACCAGCATCTGCCATGGCACGACGCCCAGTGGAGAGCTGTGCTTTTCTCTGAGAAAGTCGCTTCGCGTTATCTCATGCTGACGGGAGAATGAGAGTCTGGGGGCGTGTCGGGGAACGCTACGCCAACTGCTACGTGTTTGAAGCCGATAGTGGGGAGGGGGCAGTCAGATGGTTTGGGGGGACACTTCAGTCATGAATACGGACACCCTTTGTACTTTTTGAAAACCATGTGAATAGAACACGTACCAGCAGGTGCTGCAAGAACCACGTCGTCACCCTGTTTGGCCAGCAACCCGGAGCTGCAGTTCTTCAGCATGTTAATGCACGACCCACACGCAGAAGCCACTGCTGCGTTTCTCCAGGCGAACAACATTGCCGTGTTGCCCTTGGCCATCTCTGGCCCCTGACATGGCTCCCATTGAACAGTTGGGATGAGTGGGGCGTATTGTGGCCGTGGAAGACGTTCCACAGGGACTCTGTTCATTTGAGTGCGCGCACGGACCGAGGAGTGGGAGGACTGCCACAGCGTTCTTGCACAACCTTGTCTACTCCATGAGGGGCGCTGCCAAGCGTGCATGGTGGCAAATGGCGGGACACACTCGGTATTAGAGCTCGCGGACGGACATGCTTCGTCCGTGTTGTACTTTTTGGACAGGGACCCTTGTGAAAGTCACAGCTAATTTCAGATGAATTCGGCCATTAATTGTCAAGAACAGACATTTTGTTTAATTGAAAATGGAATGCGTAATCAAAGATGCTCCTTTCTCATTAAATAATTCTGACTACTACCAACGTTGTTGGATTTTTGGAAGCGGTGCGTTTTTAATGTTGTTCAGTATAATGGCTAGTCTGAACAGTTGTATTCGGGCCGGGTGGACTTTTACCTCACCAACACTTTATGAAAATAAGAAAGTTATTTGCTGGAGGTAGGCAAAAGAGATTCCCGCAGTTGATCGTGTATGTAAAAACTTCGCCTTTATGATGTAGACTCGAAGGACTACTTAATAACACAAATATGGACTGTGGCTGGGATTTTAGATTCTACATTGACACAAGATTGTTTGGGAAGTGGAGAAAGATAGGGCTAGATGGCGTAAGAAATAAATATTCACAAGAAAGCAGACGGAAATGCCCCAATAAAAATGCAACATTTTTAGGTTTTGTGATGCTCATTTAAACATTGAAGGAAAAAGGACTAAAAGACATGGCTTATTAAATTGTAGAAGGAAATATATAATAATAAAGATGGATAGCTTGAAGTTTCTTCCTAAAGATTCCGCACTGTTCTCTTATCTGCGGATTACAGGGTGTGGGAAAAGTGTATTTGTACTTGATTTGTTACAACAATATAAGGTTTCATTACGTGCACATGTTAGTTTCTGTCACCACCTTTCAAGCACAACAGTCTTACAAAGAATGGAAGTTTATTTGGAAGACGAGAATATATTTTTAGGTGTTCCTAGTGACAAACTGAGCGAATTGTTTTTAGAAACATTTACTTTGATATTTGAGGGGAACTGAAACCTGTTATTATTGATGACTGTTCAAGCTGAAGAGTCATTGTTAAAAAAAGAAGCTCTGTCAAGCTAGCCTTTAGTGGTTCGCCACGCGTAGTTTTAGTGGCTTTTAAATCAGAATTATAATGCTGTCTTAATGTCTTTAGATCGCAGTTTTAAAATCGGTTGTATTATCTTACCTCTAAGGACAAGATAGTTTTGAAGAATGTTTAGTGAAAATTATATAATATGGGTCAAGAATGGTTAAAAAAAAATAAAAAGCAGTTTAGAAAAATTTAGCACCCGCTAAGCTATGCTTACGGACTGACCCCACTACCCCCCCCCCCCCCCCCCCCCCCAGTTTCAATACGTTTGTTTATTTATAATTTGTTTATTATTGATTGGTTATAACAATTTGTTTATTATAATTTTTATATTTTAAAATGAATGTCTTCGGGGGGCCAGATCAAATAGCGGATCTAGCCTCCCTAATGCGCTGCAGTAGAGTAAAAGAGCCTAGCAGACACAACCGAGTTGTCTAATAGGATGCCAGGAAATGTTTATGGGTTTGACATAACAGATGATGGGCTTACAAACGAAACAGACAAATTGAAGACAAAAACCGGACAGCAGTATACTGCCTAGAAGATATAAGAAATTTAAGGGCAAACGATTTTGGCAAACATGTTTACTAAATTATAAAAATGAGTATGCTTGGGCGTTGCTTCCTAAAATTGCTTGGAATTTAAAGTTTTGAACTCAAAGTCCTAATGTATACTTTGATAAGGAAAACAATTTTAGAAAGGCTTTGAAATGCAGGTTCCCTTTCTTGTTAAGCCTGGTTCAGGAACAACAACAGAAACAACAGATTAAAATTTACTTGGCAGGGTTCTGAATATATGCTACAGAGAAAGAAGTCCTAGCTGAAGTGGGGAATGGACCCCGGTCGGCTTAGAATTTAATCCAAAGCTACTGCCGCTACCTAGGCTCAAATGACGCTGATTTTTGCTTATATATTACTCCGAGGGAGGGCGATACTAGTTACCAGAAATACGTAATCAGAAGCATACAAATAAAGGCTGAAAACTTGGATGCTCCTCATAAGCTTGGCTTGCAATTACTGAAAACGGGGACAAAATAAACACCGTTGTATCATCTGAAAGGTTACTGTGATTGGTTGACAAAGACAAACTAACGTACTGTTGACTTTATTTGTAATTAAGTAATGTTGATTTTATTTCGTTTTACTCTCTTAATGAAGTGCTGCCAGAAGGATTAATAAGACGATATGCACAAAGATTAAAAAACCCCAAAATATTTAAAAAAAAATGCATGTTTCAAAGTTTAGTTAAGCAAATAACTTTGAACTTCAAGGAAATAGAAGCGACTGGACTAAGTATTGGATTACTAGAAGAAATAGCTTAAAGCTTAAATACCCTTTCTTATGTAATTACTGGCTCCTCGGCTGTAGCTAGCGTAAGCGCCGGATATAGCGTTGCCGTTTTAGCTACGGGGTTGGGGGCTCCAGCCTCTTTAGCATTGGTGGCCTTGTTAGGGTTAGGTGCTATTTCTATGAGTGTAAGTGCTGTTTTTAAAAAATTAACTCTAAATTACAAAAGCACACTGCATTGTTGCACTAGCAATCAGCAAAAACTTTGTTCATTAAGACTTAAGAATAAGCAAAATCATTTACAGGATGAAAACATTACAGACGAAGAATTTGCATAAGCTTATGACGATGGCGACGATTACAGACGACAGAAAATTCAACTTCAAAGGGATTGGAGAACGACTTTTACTTCACGACGGTAGACATGATGCATTAAAAGAACATTGAAAAACAAACACTGCTCCCGTTACCCCCCCCCCCCAAATAGGCGTAAAAAAAAATAACGTTTAGCAAAAAAAATAAACACTATTTTTTTTTTGTTAACTCACTGTGTTTGCGGGACAATTGCAGCTCTTCCCGACCCCCCCAAACCCCCCCCCCCCCCCCCCCCCCCCCCCCAAAACCCCCCCCCCCCCCCCCCCCCACCCCCCCCCCCCCCAACAAACGATCTTTTAGGGGCAGGCTTTTAGACGTAGTAGCACCGCTAGAAGAGAGAGTTTCTTTAAAAATATACGGGAGGGATGTTTTCATAATTCTTTCAACTTCATATACGTCTCACACTCCATATATGTTCTGTGGCTCTAATTCTAACATCGCCTTTGCCTCTCCAGGAGATACAAGTATCTTACTTTTAGTCAAACGGCAAGAGTTGTTGAGTCCCCGGACACATCTTCAGTAATGTAATTTTTTTTTAATTGATTGCGGTTTACTGGCTTCGACCTGTATGCTTTAAATTCTTCATTGTTCATGCGGTAGATGCTGGCAACCTCCTAACCCATTCTGTGTGTTACGCGTTCAGTCTCCATATTACCCCCCCTGGATTATTGATAGGTAAAACAGGCGTTCAGCTAGATCTTTTAAAGTTTTTACTAGGGCTTGTGACGATGGTTGCCTGGGATCCCTCTCTTAACTGTAACTCATGTTTTAAAAACAGCTGGTTTACAGACTTTAAAACTTCTTTTCTTCATCAAACTTGAATCATTCTAGGGATACTTTAACGGGCCTCGCATGTATATTGCTGTAAGGCCACCGCCACAGCAGTGAGCTTTAATCCGTTAAAGGTTCAGCGTCTTTGTATCTTGAAGCCATGTCAAATCTGTCAGAGCATTTTAATCTTTTTTCTTCTAACGTTGTAATGTGGAAGACGACAGCAATGTCCATTTGGTGGGTGTCATTAGGAACTGAGTTAACATATCTTAGGCCTTTATTGTTCTTTTGGGAGCAGGCAAATTATGGCCAAATTGGCATGTTTTGAAAGCCCGTCTTTCGCATCTGATTCGAGGACAGCTTAGCAGCTTTACTCAGTTTTTCAATAGCAGTCTTTCCTTTCCTATATCCTTTTGCGAGAATTATATATTTATTCCATATTTTAACTATCTTTTTATTACACTTTAACTTAATTTTTTGATTGTTTGTGCAAGAATTTTGATTGCTTCCATAGACCCACAATAAAACATTTCTGCTATTTTCTGTTCTTCTGATGTTTCATAACGTCAGTCAGTTCAGGCGGGGGTGATGTTTGAAGGAACTTCTTTCCTGTCACCTAAGAATACTCTTTCATTGCCTCTTCAACGTCTGTAAATGTGTGCCTCTGCATGTCCCTGTTCCTTAATTTTTATAATAAAGTCTAGTGAGCAATTCGCCTTTTCTCATAGCGTCTCTTGCCTTGGCTAAATCTTCATTGCCTTGTTTTATGGCGTTTTCTCTCTACTTGTCGGAACCGCCAATTTACTAAACATATAATTGGTTCCAGAGAAGTCAAGGCATTAACAATGGCCTCCTACCATCATAACTACCCCGCCCATCTTTTATAAATCTATATTTTCTAGATTAATCTTTCTATGAACTAACCATTTTCTGGTGATAATCCCCTGTGTATCAAGAAAGTCTTTTGAGGCAATCCCTGCAGTAATTCAACGATACCTTAACAACATCCTCAATGTCTAACACCTTCGAGGGTCAGCGGTTCATTTTAAAATGTTTTTTGCTAACACCGCTATAGCCTATACTAGGCCGCTTAATTACAGCTAGAGTGGTAAATCGTTGTTGATATCTTTTTTCACTATCGTTTTATTACTAAAAAAATAATTAAAATATCTAATTAATACGAAAGACTGTCTATGTGCTTTATTAATCAGATAATCTTTGTTGTTAAAGCTAAATATAAGTTGCAACCTAGTTTTAGGCGATTCTTCTATCTTCCCCATGTTGGGCGGTTTTATTCCTAACAAACATTGCAAAGGGTTGAAATAACTATAACACCAACGATAGGAACTGCATAATTTAACCCAACTTTAACTCATGGTTTTAAAAATATTATATATTTTTTATGTTTAAAATGATTGTGACGAATTTAAAGTGTTGAGGGGCAAGCCAGACTACCCCGTAGGACAACTGCCATAAAGAAAGGTTATATTCTCTAGCTGCGTGCGGAAAAACTAAAACAGTATTTAGGCACTGAAACTAAATTATTGAACTGATCCAACAATTGTCTACATCAGACATTGATATGTACTACGCAGGTACGAAGCGGCAGCTAGGGTCAAAAAATGGTTAGATCGGGGGGTCAGACAATGAATAGCCATATATGGCTAAGTGGCTAGTAAGATAAGATGGCGCCGGTTGATTTCAGAAGAGATTTAAATACGACTTATCACAAGATCCGGTTTTAAACAAGTCACTAGAAACTCTTGCATGTTTGTGAAATGTTATTACGATTTGGGATATGCTATGTCATTCATCCATGGGTTATTACTTTTAATCTTATTTAATTTGGATTTCATATTAATCTAATCGTAATAAAAAAATGAGCGAATCAGGAGAAGAAGACGCCACACGGTCACGTCGCAGGAAAAACAGTGAATTGTACCAAAGTGATTGTACCGCAAGTGAATGTACCGCAAGTGAGTAATGTTACTAAGGTTAAAATCCTAAATACTGCTGAATGGAACCAAACTGAGAAATCAAACCAATCCGCAAACAAAATTATTAGATAGTAATACCAGCATCTCCACCAACAACAACACAATTATCAACAACAACACAATTAAACAATAAGACGTATCATTATGTATTGGGTGCTGTGGTCCGTTGTTGGTGTTTTTTTTTGATACAAATACTTAAACCATACTAACCAACAAAAGCCGCATGTCCCCACAGTAAAAGAAGAAGAACCGCTTCTGCAAAAAAAGTGCAACTCTGTTGTAGATCCATTTTTCTATGGAATAGTTTTTAAGACTAGATAAGGTACAAGTTACGAAACTATAAGTACAAGTTATGTTATAGAAATTTATGAAAGTTACTTTTTAAGATTAAGCGGCAAGTAAATTACAAGTTAAGTGTAAGTAAAATTATAAGTTGTTTTATAGTACTAGTTAGGTTCTTAAGTTAAGTTCTTGTTTGGGTTCTTAAGTAAGTACTAGTTATGTTCTTGTTAGGTTCTTAAGTTAAGTTCTTGTTAAGTCAAGTTAGTTAATCTTTTTAAAGTTCTCCAATGCCCTACGCTTATGAGAACATACAAGGACTAACGTAAGTTCTCTGTTATTGTTAGAGACTAGTGATTTTGTTAACAGCAGTTGTGTTTACTTGTTGAAGTTAGAGCGCAGATTAACATTTGTGGTGTTAAATACTTTGTTTCATAAAGAGAGCTTGCTTGTAGTTATCGTGAGATATATTTTTTGGACAACATTCTTTACTTAGCCTTTAGCCTTCTTCATTACAGAAATTGGCTGAGCCTGGCAACCGCTATGCTTCTTTGATCGCAAACCAACAATTCTTTGATAACTGTTCCATTAAGTTCATCCCTATCTTTCCATATTACTTTCTGTTCCACAGTTGATTGTAATGCGGACTGTCTTTTTTGGGTAGTCGCAGGTGTTTCGTACCAACCCCTAGTCTTTCGCTCCATACCCCCAGTTTAGTCTCATAGAAGTCTTATGTGGGGACGTTAGAATAAAAGAGTCAGTTGTATGTGTAAAGTATCTTGGCTTCTGGGTTACCGCGGGTTTATAAGTAGTCTTACAGTAATTCTAACTTCAATAACTTTGACAACTCTTATACGGTAAAGCCCAATAAACCTGGCTTGTCAACTTAACATCCTTTTTTTCATCATAATGCCAACACAACTGTCGTTAGATCTTCTTAAGTCTTGTTAGTTGGGTTTAGAGGCAAATTAATTGGTGGTTTTCTTTTGTACTATTTTACTTCTTTGCGATTGTGTACTTTCTCCATGGTTTTACCAAAAACAGTGTTGTCATCAGTTTTTTAAAGAAGTCTTTTTCTGAAGCATCAGTGGCTTGGGTTCTAAGATCAGTGTTCTTCTTGTTGTATGTGCTTCATAAAGGGGCTCTGATTTCACAGATAAGTATTCTATGATCAAGCTGTCAGTTTCAGTCGTGTCTTAAGTAAAACTGTAACAGCTGTAATGGCACAACATTATGTAGTCTTAGTGTTGAAGAGTAGGCACAAGTTTAGGTGGTTCGATGGGATCAGCTTTAATCTTTCTGCGGCTAGGGGCTAATCGTTGTGGATATCGTGTAATTCTTTAGGGATTCTAAGTCTACTTCCAAGATTAGTCTGACTGGATTATCAGGCGTAAGTTTTGACACCATGCCTAACACAGTTATTACCATCTGAGGCCTTTTATATTGTAAAGGGATGCTCCGTGTAGCGGTTGACTCATGGCCCATCCAGAAGTTGTTGGGTTCTAAGTACATTAGATAGTTGGATGTGTTTAGTGGGATTTTTCATAATCGTCTAAAAATTCTTGTGGTGGTTTGCAGTGTAAGGATGTGAGGCCCATGTATGCCTCCCCTCAGCCGTCTTCATATTGAAGTGTGGGCAAATCAGCTATTAAGTCATTCTGAATGTTTGTAGACTTTAAGAAGAAAGCGTTCCAAGAAATGTCGCCCGGGGCAGTGATGTATGTGATTGAGTCTAAGTTGTAATGTTTCATGCAAGTAGATCGGTAATTTGAAAGACGTCTGCCAATAAACACACGTCATCATTAACATATTGATCGCTGATTGTCGCCATCGGTTCACAGTTGTAATTCTGTCCAGGGCTTTCTGTGCGTATTATAGTTCAGAGTCCAGTTATCTGTCTTTGCCTCTAAGACTAGAAAAGAAATCGCCTTTAGGAGGTAGCGAGCTCTTCATCAAACCTGTTCCCACGAGTTGGTGTATTCATAAGGATAACGTCTTTTACGCACTAAAGATGGATCAAATATATTGTTTAGTGATTGGAAGTCTGTTGTAGAGATCCCGCTAACTTATCAAACTTGTCATCAGGATGTTGGCTGAGTCATAAAGGATAAAGAGTCAAGAGTAAAAAGTCATGTACTTTCGGACAGACTGTGCAATGCAGTAACCTCTCTTATATTCAGAAGTCACTGCTTGCATGATGAACTGAGAATCGTAGCCTCTTGGTTATGAAAGAGAAGGCAGTTTCCATTTCTTAGGATCATCCTTAATTGAACGATTACAATTGTTGTGCGCTAACCCTTGAAACTTTCCAGTATGTTACATCGTGGGTCTCTTACTGCGTTGCCTATAATTCTTTATTGCAAATCAAACAGTGTGTAGAGAGTCATACGTTCTTGGTCTTCAGGGAAGTCATGACAATGTCTGAAAGATTTAGTTGGTTGGATAATGATTGCGAAGTTGTTTCATTGCTTAGAAATTACTTGCTGCGTTGGGGGCCTCTGTAAATCTCGGGTGTTGTGTGTTGGCCGTCTGAGCCTAACAACTACCTAAAACGCATAAGAACAGATTGATGGTGAGTTTATAAGGTTGTTTTTTGTTCTTTGCTGTTGCGGGCCATAGTACTGCGGGCAAAAGAGCGATTCAAAGTCGCATAAACACGTTCGGGACTCATTTGCTTTGTGTATAATTCTTATACTAACTTTAGACCCGGTTTTGATGTGTGAGGAGTTGGTTTCACAGTCTACAATACTTGTAAATAAGTACTATGACTGGCAGCTGTTTTCTATAGTTGAGATTTTAACTAAAACCTTCTACCAAATCTCTTTCTTAGCATGAGTCTTTGATGTAAAGCCCATTAGTCTGCTTATTGTTCTGATTAATACATAATGACTCTTTGTACTATCTTTAAACAGGACAAGGTCTACATGCTTGTCTAGTGGTTTGCCTAAAGTGGGGGCGTTGGAGAACACCTTAGAGGCACTAGATTGGCTTTTACAGACATGTGTATACGTTTTCATGATGGTTTGTTTTGCTCTTCAAACTGAGATATACCTTTCTATTACTTACTGGAAGGAATCTGTTATCAAAAGTAGGTCTTGTTTGTATTGTTCATAATTGGAGACTCTGTTTGCATGATTTTGGAAGGTGTAAATGCGCTAAAACAAACCACATAAAACATTCTGTTGTTGAATATTGTATGTTTAAGATGTCGTTTTTAACTACTAAACTCTTTTGGAAGGGAGGAGTAAGGAATTACAAATATAGGTACAACTTTGTTTGTCTCAATTTGATTTCATGAACAGTCCTTCAGACCAGCCAGACCCCTACTTGCCTCTCACTTGCATGGTAAACTGTGTAAGCAAGTGTCAGCCCGTTAGAGTTAAAGTCGTGATAGCTGATTACTTCTTTCTGTTTAGTTGTAAAACCACAGTCTGGCTATGTTTGTCTCATCAGGACGTTATATAAATCAATCAGATCGGTCAATAGCACTTTTACTGGCGGCTCATCTGAAGAGATCTGGATTTTAGAGATGCATGTGCCATGCTTTCATGACGTTTGTAGGGTTAATGATGTTCCTTGTCTACTTCACTGTACGCTATTGCTTAATTGTGTGTTCGTACTGAATATTTCTTCCCTCGTAAATAGTTTTCTATCCTCGATTTACTTGTGTCGTCATTTTTAAAGCCACAATATTTACGTAGTTAAAATAATTAAATGTAAATAAAAGTAAGTAGAACAGGGCCTTTTATTCTTCACCCAGGCCCGGCATCACTTCAAGACATGTTAGCCTTACATAAACGCCTGCTAATATTTTAGCTTTTCTGAATCACTACAGTTTAATGTTATCACTTTGATTGCTTCGTTTAAATAGTTCACGATTATCTTTTATTATATGTTTACATCTTTCTCAAAGCAAATTCACTAAAATCAATGTTTAATAATATCATTTGTTTCGTCATCATAGTTCATTTTACAATCTTTAAATCAGATTCTACTGAGTTTGGCATCATTTTTTAATATAAAATAAAAAAAAATAATTGTTAAATTCAGCTGTTGTTCATAGTCTTTCACTCGTAAACTTAATCTTTATTAAAGCGAATAGCTACTCCTTCAGGATGGTTAGAATAGAAACAGTCAGATACATCTTCAGGAGCTATATTATCAATTAAAATAGAAACTACTTTACCATAAATGGTTGAGCCCAAGGATCTGTTATTTTTACTGATAGCTTCATACATCTTTCGCATGTTCTATACGATTAAAAGATCAGTAATTACTTCTTCAAACCTGTTCTTTTTACTGATCTTTATCGCCCTCCCTTCCATATCCAACTCGTTAAAGTATATTATTAGCTCTGATAGCTAATTCTGGCCTTCATTTTTTTTAACAGATTAAAATCATCAATTAAAAAAAATTAATTAATCAGTTTCTCCCTTCCCTCATCTATCTGTGTGTCTCTCTATTACACAACACAAGTATGCACGCACACGCCCCAAACGCAAGCGCCACACACACACGAAAACGCAACACACACCCCCCCACCCCCCCAAACAAACAAAAAGCACCATAGATGGGGAGGTTGTTAGCCAGGGGAAATGTGAAGGGGGCTTTTTGTGGTTCACACTTGAATGACGTATAATCGTGAAGCCGCTAAAAAGCCCTTATCAGAGTCTGAATCATAATCACGGATCTGTTTAAGTTCTCTCACGCGGCCGTCTGAATAGAACAAGCCTTTGTAAGTGAAGCAAAAGCGCTCGGCGCAGCTGGGCGGGTCGGACGACGAAGGGGGAAACTACACAAACAATCGATAGCCAGGGTGTTTTGTTAAAACTGTTAGGCCCCACGTCATGAGTTTATGGCTTTTTCACTGAGAGGCTTGCAGGGTAGTTGGCGGAGGTAGACTGAGAGGTTGTTCTCACAGTTCCAAATTCATGGTATTGTAGCATGTTTGAATTTGTTTAACTTGCTGAAATTAAAAATGAAGGGGAGACCACAGTGTTAAAGCTGAGGATACCCAAAAAGCACTTTTGAAACAGCACGCAATTTGCGAGCATGATCATCAGAATAACCGCATTTATCTTTGAGCCCAGGACCAAGTTTTTTTATTATTCCAGCTTTTTTTTACCTCTTCTGCCAGTTTTTGCAAGATTCAAGAAATTCCAAACTGAACGTAGATCATGATTGTTATTGAGCACTCCTGTGCTGCTTCAGATTTTCACCCCTTTCGCAGCAGTCCAAAACTACATTTTCATCTGTTGTGTTTGAAAAAGATTTCAGAAAATGTTTCTCTCGAATTACTGATCGAACGTCAGCCTGACTTGAATAAGATTAGTTTATTCAGCTCAACTTTTGTTACGCTTTCCTGCTTGTCTTTTTTACCTTCCTTTTCTTTATACAGAGTGAAGCGTTGTTATAGGCTTCTTTGGCCAATTTCTGTGGCCCTTCTGTTTTTTGCTTTTTCGATTATTTCTATCATTTTTTGAGTAGGTTTGATTCTCTTGGGCAAAATATCATTTTCTTCTCAGTCCACAATTCATTGATGTTGGGGTGGTAATGGCAGATTTGAGCTTGTGAAAAAGTTGTAGCTTGATCCATGTCAGTAGAATTAAAGCTGTTGGCTGTGTTGAGAAATCTAATGATGTTGATGAGCAACTTGCGATTCCAGAAGTTTCTCTCTAATTCGGAAGAATGCTGTCTTGAGACAGAAATATTTCTGGTTAAACTCAATTCCTCACACGTTCTAAACAACGCAGTCACTCAAACTGTCCGATTACAGCGCAGGGCCCCTAATGTGAAATGGCGGTCTGTAGTTAGCTCATGCCGGTGGTTAGCAAAACAAAGCTTCCCGGCCAAAATGAAGTCATACTTTCCCTGCCGATTGGTTAAGCCATGCACGCGCGATGGGCGGCTCCTGTGCAGTGGGAGCATGCAAGAAAACAAGGCGCGGCGTTCAATATTTAATCTTGAGCCAGTCTGGCGAGGGTGCATCAGTGTGTTGTATACCAGGCCGGCAGGTTGTGAACAACAGGACCTGCTAACCATATAAATTG
>JAFLJL010016387.1:20000-22500 GCA_018398815.1 Conus ventricosus
ATTTTTATATCACCTGTTTGTATGTGTGCTTATAAGATAGCTCTTGGTGTCCCTGTCCATGCCTCAACACTAAAACCTACACAGAAATAGGAATTTTGCCCTTTACCGAAAATATGAAACTTGCTTCAGCAAAATATATATTAAGGAGTCATTCAACGCAAAATTCATGTATCAAGGAAACTGTTTAAAATCAGAAATACATTTTCCAAAGCGAGCACAGAGTTTTGACTCTGTAAAAACTATAGGCTCCTATACGTCCCAATTATTTACAGATGCTGGTGTTGAACCCCAAACAGTAGCTCCTCAAACGAGTTACAGTAATATTCCTCAATGGGAACTTAGTAAGGCTAATTTCGATATTAATTATACAGATTTAAGGAAAAAGTGATGGGACCATGCTGCCAACATATGTCAAGGCACATATAAACGAAAATTATATAAATCATCTTAAAATATATACAGACGGTTCTCTACTTGAAAACCAATTATCAGGTGCTGCATTCATTATTCCATCATTAAAATAGAGAAATCGTATCACATTGGGAAAAATTACTCTGTATTCACAGCAGAGCTAATTGCCATTATTATGGCACTGAACTATCTTCTTAGCTTTCCATATTCCATATTTCAAATATTTATTTTGTGTCGATTCAAAATCTGTCTTACAAGCTTTAAAATATTCTCATACAAGAGTGAGAGGAGAAATGATATCTGAGATATACCTTTTAAACAGTGGAACCCCGGTTGCGGACCACCCCGGTGAGGGGACCACCCCGCTGAAGGGACCGCTTTTTTGCGACCGAATTTTTTCCCTCTTTATCTCTGTTACTAAAACCCCGGTAACAGGACCACCCCGGTCCTCGGACCGCGGACCACCCAAAACGGGACCAAATGTCAGATTTAACCTCGGTAAGAGGACCACCATTAGAAAAAATCGGAGTGATTCACTTTGTCATTGTGCGTTCTCTTGCATTGTCCACTCCCACATGTACTTGATAATTAAAACACACACACACACACACACACCACACAACACACACAACACACACACACACACACACACACAAAACACACACATACAGTACATGTCCACACAAGTTGGCAAGAGGACCACTTGATGATGATCGGAAGTTCACACTTCACTCACTGCTCAACTTTTCCACTTGATAATGATCGGAAGTTAACACTTCACTCACTGCTCAACTTTTTGACTTTCTCGTGTAACGTTCACCCCTCACTCTCACGATTCCTTTGCTAAACACCATTCATCACTGCTCAATGCAAGCAACCAGTTGGCGTCAGAATGGCTACACCAAGTAAGAAACAAAAGGAGTTGAGCCTGAAGAAAAAGTGGAGCTGATACAACAAAGCAATGGAAAATCGTCAAAGCAAGCTGAACTTACTTCGTTTTTCCAAAGACAGTGATGTTCACAGTCACCGTTTGAGGTTTGTAATGTGAGAATGTGAGAATGTGAGAATTATTCTGATACTGTACTTCGGTAAGCGGACCACCCCGGTTAGAGGACCACTTTTTTTGCAACCAAGGCCCTGTAATTAATTTTTTGTCTTTACGTGGTTCGTCTATTGACTTTTGTTGGTATTCCATCACATTTTCTTCACAGAAATGTTCAAGCCTTTTTAGAATTATTCTTTCCATAAGTTTTCCCACATGTGATGTAAGAGCGACAGGTCTGTAATTATTTTCATCTGATTTTGACTTTCCCTCCTTGGGAATAGGGGTAACAGTAGATTGTTTCCATTAAAGATGGCTGAATCCCTTCAAACCAACATTTTTGAAAAAATGAACTTAGAAAAAGTTTTATATTAACTGGTAAATGCTTTATCATTTCATTGCAAATCGCATCTGGTCCCACTGATTTTTTCTTTGATCCAAGGTTTGAAATTGCATCTTTTGTTTCCTGAAAAGTAATAGGAGCATTTGTATAGTGATTGTTATTGGGACTTTTTTCATTGTCTTCGTTTTCGTCCATTTTTTCTCTAAAGCAGTTTTTGTTCTTCTGAGAGGCCTTCGAAGTTACTATAAATGCATCTGCAAATGCTTCAGCCTTTTCAAAATTGGAAGGAAATTCATTATTTTCCAATTTTAAAGGGGTACCCAGGAAGACTTATTCCATTTTTCATTTCTTTTATTTTTTTCCAAGTTTTCTGGAGATCTTTGTGATTTTGAACCTCATTTTCACAGAAATTAGACCAATATTCTTCCTTTGCCTTTTCATTCACTCTATTACTGTGATTTTTTTGCTTTGTTTTTTTTGCAGCAATCTTTTCTAGATCTGTTTTATTTTTTAGATACATTTTATAAGCCTCTATTTTTTGTTCTCTTGCTTCTTCACAGGAAACATTCCACCAAACATTTCCTGTTTTATTTTTTTGTTTTATCAGGATTACATTTAGGATTGAAAGCTCAGCTGCACGCAAAACAGTATCAACAAATTTCATGTAGCTTGTATCAACATCATCAACCATCAATCTCCTCGCA
>JAFLJL010016387.1:30000-32852 GCA_018398815.1 Conus ventricosus
TTCTTTCTTTTTTGTGTTAGTTTACTTGACTCCATATCCTATGTAGAATACAAAAATTATATGAAATAAAGGTGTTGACAGTGCCACCAACACAATCTAAAGTAATGACATCTAGAAACTCTCCGAAATTTTGTATCGAACAACACTCGAGTCAACATTCTAAAACTCAGGTGCAGATTGGTACAAGACTCATTAGATCTAGATTTATATGTGGTCAGTAAATGTTTTGACTTCAAAACAATACAGAGTCTGGGTTGCGTATTGTTCAAGCTGGCCTCAGGCCTTAGATTATTACAAATGTGATGGATCTGTACAGGTTTGCAGGAATTTTGCTCTTTAGTCAAAACTAGGGTCAACACAATTTATCCTTTCAGCAAATTCAGTTGAACAGTTTATAAAAGCGGAGTTACTATTACGATCTGACTAAAATATTTTGAGAAGTTCAAGCAACAACAACAACAACAACAACAACAACAACAACAACAACAACATCAGCAACAGCGACGATAACGAAAACGATATTAGGAAGAAGAAGAAGAAGGAGAAAAAAAAAGTAGAAGAAGAAGAAGAAGAAGAAGATGATGATGATGATGATGATGATGATGATGATGATGATGATGATGATGATGATGATGATGATGATGATGAAGAAGAAGAAGAAGAAGAAGAAAGAAGAAGAAGAAGAAGAAGAAGAAGAAGAAGAAGAAGCAACTTACAAATGATTACCACATATGTGATGTTAATTCACAGAAAGCCGTTCGGCTTAAGAACAATATACCCTCAACAATATGAGAATTACAAGAGATAGATTTTAAATGTCATCAATAGGGAACCGCCATGAAAACGAAGACAAACGAATCCCAAGACAAAACACGACGCGTTTCGACCTCTTAGGTCTTCTTTAGGCGAGATACAAAACCTTCAGGACAACGAAAATGAACAAGCAAGCACTCATCTTCATTCAAATCATTAGATTTCAGCCGGCAGTGGCCTCACTTTGCAACTACATCTTACAAGAAATAGGTTTGTTATAAACCTCACTGACATCAGATATGCGTCAGTCAAAAAATGTGTCGATTACCAGTGTGCAAGTACCAGGGTTGAATGTTTAGGACCATGTGTAGGTTTATAGACAAATGGAGAGAGAGAGAGAGAGAGAGAGAGAGAGAGAGAGAGAGAGAGAGAGAGAGAGAGAGAGAGAGACTGACAGACAGACAGACAGACAGAAAGACAAAGAAACAGACAGACAGACAAGCAACAGAGAGAGAGAGAGAGAGAGAGAGAGAGAGAGAGAGAGAGAGAGAGAGAGAGAGATTTCTGTCAAGCTCGTGTCATCTATGCTGACACTGTTTCTATATTTGCAGTTGTAGGGGTGTCAAGGTGATGACGGGGACGATGGAGGGGGAGATGGAGGTGGGTTGTAGGAAGAAGCTTAGCAGGTGGTGTCCAGCGCACACTGAGTAAGCACTACAACACACCAGTGGAGTGACTTGGCAGTAGTGCACTGTCTGTGGCAGGTTAGGTTGTATAATCTGACTTTTTTTAACTGAGGAAACTATCATTATTACTATTATTATTATCATTATTACTATCATCATTACTATCATTGTTGTTATCATCATTATTATAGTAGTAGTAGTAGTAGTAGTAGTAGTAGTAGTAGTAGTAGTAGTAGTACTCGTAGTATCATATCATTATGAATATTTATATGGCGCCTTTCCTCAGCTAGAGACCAACCTCCAAGCGCTTTACAGTCCACGCTCGTTTTCACAACGGGCTGCCTACCTGGGTACAAATGGAAGTAGGAGGGAGGATGAAGACACAATTAATCACAAAGTGTCAGGGATCGCATTCCACTTCACATGACTTAACAGTACAATGTGAAATTCGAAGTGAAATGTCAACGGCTGAAAATGGCATCTGACCGTCCACTAGCAATGTCTGTAAAGATGAAAACAGGAACATTATTTTGCTCACTTCTTGCTGCCACAATCGATATAAACAAAACGGGGGAGCAAACTACAACCGTGATTCATCCATCTGGCCTGCCCAGCACGATGAGCATAGTGAGAAACCATCAGAGAAGAAAAGGTTAAACAAACAAACAAACAAGCAGAGAGAGAGAGAGAGAGAGAGAGAGAGAGAGAGAGAGAAGAGACAGAGAGAGACAGAGAGAGAGAGAGAGAGAGAGAGACAGAGAGAGAGACAGAGAGAGAGAGAGAGAGAGAGAGAGACAGAGAGAGAGAGAGAGAGAGGAGAGAGAGAGAGAGAGAGAAGAGAGAGAGAGAAAGAGATAATGGGAGGTAGAGAGAGAAAGAGAGATAAAGTGTGTGTGTGTGTGTGTGTGTGTGTGTGTGTGTGTGTGTGTGTGTGTGTGTGTGTGTGTGTGTGTGTGTGTGTGTGTGTGTGTGTGCGAAGAGAAGTCTTGGTGGTGTATGCTCTGTGTTTTTTGTTTCACTGTGTCGGAGCTGCGCCGTGTTTCTATCTGGAAGTTGTGGTCCTACCTGGTTTGTGTGGTGCCTGTCTGAGGGAGGCGGCGTTTTGGTTTTCGTTCCGTCGTTTCGTTTGGGTCGCTCGTTTTGTGTCTTGTGCGGGACGGTCTTCGTCCTGTTGCCGTGGCCTTGAGGTGGTGGTGATCCGGTGTCGTAGAATATTTCGGAACCAGGATAAATCGGAACCGGTTCCCAAAAATCCTAGGATATTTCGGAACCATTCCCATTTATCCTGCACCTGGCGGCAGGATATTGGGAACCACTGTCATCCCTGTGTGATACGAAGTATCTCACACTTCACAATCAAAGGAAACAGACAAATGAATAAAATTAAACATTTTATTAAACTTTAAAAATAAA
>JAFLJL010016387.1:33852-48852 GCA_018398815.1 Conus ventricosus
GTCTTAAAGCTGTTTTTTGTTGTTCGCAGGTTCATTTCAAAAATACGCTGAAGGTGAAATTTAGAAATGAAATCTATCACTGACCTCACCAAAGGATCAGGTGATTTAAATGATCAGCATACGACACTCCACACCCGTTGATGCAAAAACACAGCAAAGTTTAACTGGTTCTGATAAAACTGCATTCGGATGACTAAACCCACTTTCGGATTGGTCGTTTTTAATAGGAGGGTTAAGATAGCTCTTCAATGGAGTACTAACCTTTACTTGAAAGGTGTCAGACTGAGTCACAGAAATGTCAAGAGTATCAGTTGTTATTTTTTAAGATTGTAGTGTGGCCCAACAGAATATTTTGCACCAGTATATTTGAATGGAACTCATTTTTATTTCGTTTAAAAAATGTTTGTAACAATAACAACTCAAGACCGTCCTTCGTTTTTAGAACATGCTATTGATAACGAATGCGGAACCAGAGCGGTCGCACTCCATGAAATATTTTACAAAGTCGTATGGTTTAATATAACCGAATCCAAGGAGAATAATAAGATTAAAAAAGTTAATAATAGAGGACAATTAGTTAGCCAGTTAACCATACCTGATGGTTATTACGGGTTTTGCTCACTAAAAGAAGCAATGAGTAACTTTGACATTACTCTCAAACTTAACAAAGCGAATCTGAAAACAATGTTGACCTTTAAGCCTGAAGAAGAAGAAGTAGGGTACTATTTTGATAAAGAGCTAGCTAAAATGTTAGGCTTTACAACTGCCGATCGGTCCATTCATAGTTTTAGAGTTGCGCCAAACAAAACTACTTATGAGGGGGAAAATCCGCTCGATCTTGCATTACATTCATTACTCTATGTTCATTTGGATGAGCTGAGCACTGATGAAAACTTATATGATGGAAGGCCCTCAACTGTTTTAAGAGCTCTTCCATCAGGGAAAGCTGCATATTGCGATTATGAAATTATACAATTCCCTAATTTACAGTTTAAAAGATTAGTTTGTGGGAGGGTCAGATCATTTGAATATAAAAATCGCAGACAAAACGGGGAAGGAAGTCGTAAAATGTGATAACCTGCACATTGTTTTGGAAATAAATAATAAGTTGTACTAAAAATGTCGCGTGGGCCAGAAGAATCGGGAGTTACATTAGCGCCTGTGAGGTGTATAACTTTAGAATTAAAAGACCTTGCAGACGTTGCGGACTTTGAACAGAATGGTGAGATAGGCGCTTTGTATGGTTTTGAGTACACTAAAGATGGTGATTATAAACGCAAAGAAGTAGGCGACAACAAAAGGTTTCCTAAACTAGAACAACTGCGCAATGTAGAAGCAAATAATGCCGGCCAGTATAAATATAAAATAGTTCGAAAACCTGACAGCAAATGGCACTTAGAACCATATTTAGAATGGGACATAAAATTTGAATTCATAAGCCCATTTACATTTTTTGACTGCCAAAAAAGTTTTAGAAAAGCATTCAACTCTGGCCCTTTACATGTAAGTCTTATGCCAGAGGACAATAGTCGAAAAGAGATTGAAATAAAGCCGTATGGGAATAAACAGTACATCTTCCACAGAAAAGAATCGTTTTGAAAGATGCTTCTACAAAATTACAGTTCATTCCGCAAATGAAATTAGGAGACACGTTCACAATGATATTTGAAATTTCTGTCTTAAAAGATGTGGAGAGGGATGGGGTTGTGGGCGTTAGTGACGTCCTTCTAAAAGGAATTCTAATTAGCTGGCAAAACTTAGACGTTGGCAGTCTTAAAGTTACCGTCGTCATCTTCACAATGGTGAGGATATTAAGGTCATAACAACAAGCAAAAAAATCAATATTAGTCTAAATAGAAACATTCTTACAGCACTGAATTGGATTAATCTTACACATTTAGGCCTTATAGGGTTTTATTATACTGAACAAGTTTTGACAGAGAGCATGATAAAAACAAAAACTGGATTAGATTAAATTCTGTTATAAAACTATGGAGCAGTTAAACTTTATGACAAAAACTCCTCATTGTTCATTGATTTGTGGACAGGACTGGTTGTGGAAAAACAATATTTATCCTAGACCTATTACAAACAGTTTATCGCTATAATTTTGATTATATTGTGATTTTCTGTCCAACACTTGAATTTAACAAAGCATATCATGATAGAAGGTTTATATGGACAGATGATAACATATATTTAGTTGATCCTAGCAATAAATTGAGTGAGTGGTTAGAATACTTTTATAAACTGTTTAAAGGAACGCAGACACTTTTTATTACAGATGACTGTTCGGCAGAACGAGACATAGTTAAAAAAAGAAAATACTTTGTAAAAACTGGCTTTCAGTGGAAGACATGCTGGGATAAGTGTGTGGATTTTATGTCAAAAATATAACTCGGTTTTTAAAAGACTTTAGAGAACAGTTAAAGACTGTAGTTTTATTTCACATGAAAGACAGAGACACATTTGATGAATGTATGCGTGAAAATGATGTTATTGAAAATGATCAGGAAAAACACAGGATTAAGCAAAAACTAAAATCTGAAAAGTTTAGTAAATTAGTATTGACAACGGATAACCCTACACAGTATGTTTGTTTGTAGGGTCGTTATTTTTGTTTATTGAAAAAATGTGTGATGGATTATCATTTTTAATTCATTGTTGAAGTCTTACTTGTCAGAGAACTATAAAATGTCTGTTCTAGAGTCATCCACCCGAAACTGGTTGAGGGTGGATGGGCTAGAACAGACATTTTATAGTTCTCTAGGTTACTCTTTTGGTAGAGAGCTAGCTAAAATGTTAGGCTTTACAACTACCAATCGACCCATTCATAGTTTTAGAGTTACGCCAAACAAAACTACTTATGAGGGAGAAAATCCGCTCGATCTTGCATTACATTCATTACTCTATGTTCATTTGGATGAGCTGAACACTGATGAAAACTTATATGATGGAAGGCCCTCAACTGTTGTAAGAGCTCTTCCATCAGGGAAAGCTGCATATTGTGATTATGAAATTATACAATTCCCTAATTTACAGTTTAAAAGATTAGTTTGTGGGAGGGTCGGATCATTTAATATAAAATCGCAGACAAGCAGGAAAAGATGTGAAATGCGATAACCTACACATTGTTTTAGAAATAAAATAATAAACTGTACTAAAAATAATGTCGCGTTGACCAGAAGAATCAGGAGTTACATTAGCGCCTGTAAGGTGTATAACCTTAGAATTAAAAGACCTTGCAGACGTTACGGACTTTGAATAGAACGGTGAGATAGGCGCTTTGTATGGTTTTGAGTACACTAAAGATGGTGATTATAAACGCAAAGAGGTTGGCGACAACAAAAAGTTTCCTAAACTAGAACAACTACGCAATCTAGAAGCAAATAATGCTGGCCAGTATGAATATAAAATAGGTCGAAAACCTGACAGCAAATGGCACTTAGAACCATATTTAGAATGGGACATAAAATTTGAATTCATAAGCCATTTACATTTTTTATCCGTCAAAAAAGTTTCTGAAAAGCATTCAACTCTGGCCCTTTACATGTAAGTCTTATGCCAGAGGACAATAGTCGGAAAGAGATTGAAATAAGCCGTATGGGAATAAACAGTACATCCTCCACAGAAGAGAATCAGTTTTGAAAGATGCTTCTACAAAATTACAGTTCATTCCGCAAATGAAATTAGGAGACACGTTTACAATGATATTTAAAAATTCTGTCTTAAAAGATGAGGAGAGGGATGGGGTTGTGGGCGTTAGTGACGTCCTTTTTAAAGGAATTCTAATTAGCTGGCAAAACTTAGACGTTGACAGTCTTAAAGTTACTGTCGTCATTCTTCACAATGGTGAGGATATTAAGGTCATAACAACAAGCAAAAAAATCAATATTAGTCTAAATAGAAACATCTTACAGAAACTGACTTGGATTAATCTTACACATTTAGGCCTTATAGGGTTTTATTATACTGAACAAGTTTTGACAGAGAGTATGATAAACATAATAACTGGATTAAATTATGGACGGATGATGACGTATATTTAGTTGATCCTAGCAATAAACTGAGTGAGTGTTTTAGAATACTTTTTATAGAGCGTTTGAAGGAACGCAGACACTATTTATTATAGATGACTGTTCGGCAGAAAAAGACATAGTTAAAAAAAGAAATATTTATCAAAAACTGGCTTTCAGCGGAAGACATGATGGGATAAGTGTGTGGATTTTATGTCAAAAATATAACTCGGTTTTAAAAGACTTTAGAGAAACAGTTAAAGACTGTAGTTTTATTTCACATGAAAGACAGAAACGCATTTGATGTATGTATGCGCGAAAATGATGTTATTGAAAATGATCAGGAAAAACAAAGGATTAAGCAAAAACTAAAATCTGAAAAGTTTCGTAAATTAGTATTGAAAACGGATAATCCTACACAGTATGCATGTTTGTAGGGTTTACTAGTTAGAGAACTAATAAATGCGTAGTCTAGGGCAACAGCCCGAAACTTTGTTGAGGGCTGTTGAGCTAGACTACGCATTTATTAGTTCTCTACTTTACAAGAAAAAACTCATAGAGCAGACTGAAACATTTGTGCGCAACATGAGGTGGAAAGCGTTTTTCTTTTTGAATCCAGATGCCAAAAAGGAAGATAAAAAACTTATGGTTTTAAGTCATGGAGATCGCCACCTATAATAGAGGAAATGAAATCTTTTGAAGAAAGTATGAAAAAACTAATAGCTAACATTGAATTCAGAAAATCACATACTAATTTCCAAACAACATTTGAATAATAACATAAAACAAATCCAGAATGACAAAAAATATTCATAAAGGCTGACAAGACAAACAATTTCTATAAAATGGAAAACTAATGAGTACTCTCAACTCCTCAACAAAAATATTCAGAAAAATTATTAAAAAAGCTGATAAGACCACATATGACAACATCTGCAAAAAAGAAAAAGAACTTGTGCACCAGATGGATTTAGGTGATAGGATAGAAGCAACAGCAATAAAAGAAGCCTTTATAACCCTTAAAGACAACAAACCTAACTTTCTCAACAACCCTACTTGTAGACTGATAAACCCATCAAAATCTGAATTAGGCAAAATTAGTAAAAAGATCCTGGAAAAAGCAATAGAGGACATAAAAACAAACACTGAATACAATCTCTGGAAAAATAGTTTACGAAGTTATCCAATGGTTTAAAGAACTGAACAAACAGAAAAATACAGTGTTCATTACTTTTGACATAGTGGACTTTCTACCCTTCCATTGATGAGGAATTACTCACTAAAGCACTACGATTCGCCAACAAATATGCAATATAACAGATTCTGAGATGGAAATCATTCTCCACACTAAGAAACCTCTTATCCATAGCAACAGTGAAACTTGGATAAAAAAAGGATAAAAAAAAAACAGCAGAAATTTCCACATTCGATGTCACGATGGGATCTTATGATGGAGCTGAAACGTGTGAATTAGTTGAACTTTTCATGTTGTCTCATATACAGAAAATACTTGGTAAACAGGTTGGCTTATACAGAGATGACGGTCTTGCCACGTTAAACAATAAACCAAAAACCATTGAAAACAAGAAAAAAGAACTTTGTAAAATTGTTCAAAGCCATAACCTAAAAATCACAGTAGAAGCCAACAAAAAAACAGTAAATTATTTAGACATAACATTAGACCTTAAGGATCATACATACAAACCATATAAAAAGCCTAATGACACACCTGTCTATGTAGACGTCATAGTAACCATCCACCCTCCATCTTAAAACCATACCTAATGGTATAAACAAAAGATTATCTAAACTGTCATGCAATGAGAAAGAATTTAACAGTGCAGCAGCTGAATACCAAGAGGCGCTGAAAAAAAGTGGCTACAACTACAAATTACATGTAACCCAGATAGCAACATGAACAGCAACAGGAAAAACAGGAAAAGAAAAATTATATGGTATAACCCTTTATATGATAGAAGAACAAAAACTAACGTAGGAAAAGAATTCCTCAGAATCCTTAAAACATCATTCCCAAAAGTACATGTACTATCTAAAATATATTCAACAAAAATACCGTCAAGCTATCATACTCGTGTATGCCCAATCTTAAAAATATAACTGATTCTTCCAATAAAACCAAAAACAACACAACCAAAGAGGGTGATGAAAGGATATCTTGTAATTGCACAAAAAGACCAGTGCCCTCTGAAAATAAATGTCTCTACAACAACATTGTGTACCAAGCTACGGTAACAACAGACAGTGATAAAGAAACATACATAGGGATCACGGCAAACCATTTTAAAACCAGATATGCAAACAATAAACAGTCCTTCAAAAATGAAAAATATAAAAACCAAACAGAACTAAGCAAATATATTTGGAAGCTTAAAGATAAGAAAATAGATTACAACATATCATGGAAAATTATAAAAAGTGCAACACCATACAACAACATTTCTAAAAAATGCAACTTGTGTACTACAGAAAAGTGGCTGATATTATGTAAAACCCCATCTAGCATCTCCGAACTCTAAAGTAGAAATGATAAACAATTGCAGGCATAAATGGAAATCCTTGTCAATGCACCATTCCTAGCACGCCCCCCCCCCCCCCCCTCCCCCCCCCCCCCCCCTGAACGTGCCCCCCAAAAGATAAAAAAAATCTGCAGGCCACGTGCCGCACGCGCAGAGCTCAGGCGCCCACACGCCACACCATATAAAACCGGTGGCGTGCCCAAATTGTACACCCTGACGAGAGCGCCGGCTCGAAACAAATTTGTTGGTTTTTAATTCTTCCATTTTAAAATCCTATTTTAAACTGGTATATATATATATATATATATAGTGGCTTTTTAACCTTGATTTTATATATATTATATATATATATATATATACATATATGTGTGTGTGTGTGTGTGTGTGTGTGTGTGTGTGTGTGTGTGTGTGTGTGTGTGTGTGTGTGTGTGTGTGTGTGTGTGTGTGCGCTGGTGACCTACTCGTTTTTGAGTAAACCAGTCCTTTAGGAAGAAGAATATATAGATCTATAAAGGAACTTCAAAGTGTAGGTAAAACACAATAAACACACACACAATAGGCAACTTATTTAAAGAGTAAGGTAAAGGATGGTATTAGTACGCTTCAGAAAACAAATATAAAATGATAGAATGACCTCTCAAGACTATGTGAAGAGCTATAAATCCATAATTCACCTTGAAAGACGAAGTTTTCTCTGGTAAATTACGAACACGCGATCGGAAGTGGCCATTTTGATTTTCCCGCTGCGGGTCTACAAAGTCATAGAAAATTAAGAAAACAAAATAAGGCCAACAAATTTTTGGATAAACATATGCATTTTCATACACGATATATCATTATCCAACATGTCATCATTAGAAAATAATTTTAGCTTACATTCATTTTGCTTGATAATATTCACTGCGGGCACCTCGCGCTAGAAAATCGTCTGCAATTTTGGCACATCTTTTTATTTATTTCTCAAAATAAAAAAAAACGATTTTGAAGTGGCTTCAAATCTGAAATCAATTATAACATTGTAAAGAACAATATACTAAAGTATTGTGCTTGTTGCACGAAGTGCACAATTCTGGTTAATTCTGCGACATAGAACCCCCACTAACTTTGCTGGTTTTAATTTTTCCATTTTAAAACCCTATTTTAAACTGGTATATATATATATATATATATATATATATATATATAGAGAGAGAGAGAGAGAGAGAGAGAGAGAGAGAGAGAGAGAGAGAGAGAGAGAGAGAGAGAGAGAGAGAGATCAGTATATTTAAAATGCCTAAAACAATTTTTTAAGTGCTCAACCCCTTGGGGAGCAACATTAGTTTTAAGATTCCTCTTTTAACTTGTTTTAAAATATATATATATATATATATATATATATATATATATATATAATTATATATATATATATATATATATATATGTGTGTGTGTGTGTGTGTGTGTGTGTGTGTGTGTGTGTGTGTGTGTGTGTGTGTGTGTGTGTGTGTGGTCGTCGGTTTAATGTCCCTCCACTATAGTGATTCAGACAGTTTATGTGTGGGTGAATGAGGTATGCAAGTGCATGAACTAACAATAGAATATGACATCCCCTCCCCCCCCCCCCCCCCCCCCCCCCCCCCTCATCTCCCATCCCTCTTCCACCTTGACAATTTTAAGTGAGAAGTGATAAAATTAACAGATAAGGACCAATTGAACTGTTTAACAAACACAAACTGAGTCAAGAACAGAGTAATTGTTTAAAACATATGGTAAAGGCAATGAAGTCGATCCATCAGTGTAACCATCAATACCCGAATGTCTTAGGAGCTCTCTTGCTCTTGGGCATTGAATCACAAATGACTGACATTTAAGGATTTCCCACACATACATTTAACATTATGACAATGTTTTGTTTTCAATGCGTTCAAACGGAATATATGGATTAAGCTATTCAATCTCCCTAGACGAGGAGGAAGACTTGTTTGAACGTTTCCCCATTGTACCCACCACTAAATTTATACAGTTGTGATAATATTGAATGTCTGAGTTCATCAATGAGGTTTAAACTTTTTCTCTTAACGTTGAATTTATAATTGAAAAAACATTCATTCAAATCAAAGGGAACTTTGAGTGGTATATGCGTCACTGACATTTTGAGCTGCTTTTCGTGCAAGTTGATCTACACGCTCGTTGGGTATTATACCACAATGAGAGGGGATCCAACAAAAAGTGACAGTAATGCCTTGCATGGATAAAAGGTGAATAATATAATGTGATGGATTTAAATATCATATCAAGTCGGATTGAAGGACATGCAGACTTGATCGAGTAATTGCTGCTTTAGAATCAACACCTATTAAGATTTGTGAATTTTTTATTGGAAAATTTAGAATAAAATCTAACGATTTAAGTATAGCAAGTAATTCGGCCACTGAATATCGATAACTGTTTACCAATAGAAAGCTTTTGTACTTTGAGGCTAGGATTATGAAGGCTGCTCCCTGTTATTATTTTCTAGCACTGAGCCATCTGTAAAAATTTTCAGATGATGATAGCACTTAGTTTCTAAATGAGTGTAAACAGATGTTCTTACGATATGTGGACAATCCTTTTTTGAAACATCTGTATATTCAATATCAAAGGAGGCTTTACAGTGTTCCCATTTTGGAATAGGTGAATACGTGGGCTTTTGGGCTATGTTATTTTTATCTATTTTGGTATCCTTTAGAAGATCAGCGGAAAATGAGTAAATAGACCTTGCTGACTGTATGTTTTTGGCACCTTTTCCAAAATCCTTCTCTGATTTTAAACATACTTCTTCTGAGCAAAAATTGTTTTGTGAGAACTCTTTAAGACAAATTTTGAAGTAGAAGCTTTCCGAAGTTCTGAAAGGGGCAAGATCCCTGCTTCATTATAGGTCCCTAAGTTAGATATATGTGTGGGAACCCCAAGGGCAATTTTATACGCTTTGCAGCCAGTGCTCTGAAGTTTATTTAAAAGGTTATGAGGTGCATAAAAAATACGTCTTGAGCGTAAGTTAGTCTGGAGCGAATAAGGGCAGTTGCTAAAATGGTTAATGATTTGGAATCCTGTCCCCAAGATTGTTTGCTAATTATTTTTAGAAAATTTAAGCTTTTTCTTGCTTTGTTTAAAATGTATTCAATATGAGTGTTCCAAGTTAACTTATTGCTTAAGATAACACCCAAGAATTTAACACTTTTTGCATAGTTTAAAACAATGCCATCCAACGTAAAAGTAGGAAGTGTCCTGGATCGTAACCAGAATTAAAAAGAATCATATTTGTTGTTTTTTTTTTCTGGGGAAAGACAAAGGCCGTTCTTATTTAAAAAGTTATTGATCTTATTTAGTTCATGTTGATATTTTAATTTGATGTAATTTAGTGATCTTGATGATGTAATTTTTTTTCATTGTCACTTTTGTCCATAGCATATATCATCACAATTGAGCCACTTCAATATCTTTAGAAAGATTGTTAGGAAGATCAGAAATTAAAATATTAAATAATATTGGAGAAATTACTGAACCTTGGGTAAACCCATTTGTAAAGGCCTTGGGTTGGAATAATTATTTCCTATTTTTGCTTGAATGTGCCTACAGTGTAGAAAATCTTGAATAAAATTGTACATGTTCCCGCAGATTCCAATATTTTTTATTTTGTACATTAGTCGTTTGTGGCCACACTTGTTCGTATGCTTTACGAATGTCAAAAAAGGTGGCCAGAATGTTCTTACGCCGTGCAAATTGATGTTTTACGTGTGTTGTAATTTTTACTAAGTGTTCAATTGTAGATCTGCCTGCTTGGAATGCAGCTTGGTTGATAGGAATGATAACTGTTTTTGTTGCAATGATGAATTAGCCTTTTTAACACTATCTTTTCCATCAATTTACATGTGTTAGATGTCAATGATATTGGTCGATAGCTATTTATATCTTTGAGTGGTTTTCCTTGTTTATGAATTGGTATAATAATTGAGTCCTTCCAAATCAAGGGCATTTTTCCATTGTCCCAACATTTTTGGAAAAACAAATGTAGAAAATGTATTATATTTGCGGGAAATGACCTAAACATTTCATTTGAAATGCCATCTAATCCACTGAAGTCTTTTATATTCAGATTTATGATACACTCTTCTCGACTTCCTGCAATGTATAGCGGTATTTAAATAGTGATTTCTGTAGTTTTGGGGCTATTATAGATACCTTTTCTTTTCTTCAGTTTCGCGGCGTTTTTTCTTGTCCAAGGATAAGCTGTCAACGCTACTGTTGTTCGCAAATAAGTCTGCAAAGGCTTCAGCTTTAATCAAAATTTGATGGAAATTCAGACTGTATTAAATTAATCGGACAATGTGAAGGTTAATTCCATTTTTCATCGTGTTTAGTTGTGTCCAAACTTTTTGAATATCTTTAAAGCTTGACACCTCATTTTGACATATAGACGACCAATACTGCCTTTTTGCTTGTGCAATTATTCTATTTTGGTGATTTTTTGCTCTTTTTTTTCTCAAGAAGTTTCTCCGCTTTTTCCTTGGGATTTGTTTCTCTTTTGTAATCTTTTGTTTTTTCTATTTTTTCTTGTTTTGCCCTGCTGACATATACCATTCCACCAGACATTACCCGAATGTTTTTTTTTTGATTTTACAGATTTTACAGTCGGAATTGAATCTTTCGCAGCAGTGTGTACTGCATTCTGAAAATGATTGTATAATGTATCGACATCTTGATTTTCAAGATTTTCTATGTCATGCGTTACATCAGTTGTTTCAGGTCTCATACGCTCAAGAGAAATGACAATAGGGAGATGATCACTACTTAATGGATCATCAATGTGTTTGCCAGTCACATGATATAGCTAGTTCAGGAGATATGAATGATAAGTCGATGGCACTAGGATTATGTTTAGGGTTGTCTGGAATACGAGTAATACTGCCATCGTTGAGAAGGTAAAGAGAGGAGTCCACTATATTTTCAATAAAACGATTATTGGTGATAAACCTGGCACTCTTTTTCCCAAAACGGCGAATGGGCGTTAAAATCACCAGTGATTAAATATTTGGTAGATTGGTTTAATTGAAATGAGCGTAGCCATTCTGTATTACGATCGTTTGGGCCTCGAGGTAAGTAAACAGAGGCGACTGTTACTACATTATAATCAATTTGAACTCTGACTGCACATGAGTGCAACCCAGGAATGTCTGGTGGGGCAGGACTGGCACATGGGCATATTTTACATCTTCACGAACATATATTGCCACATTTATTTTTTCATCATTATTGATATTTGGGGTAACTGGCGGAAAATAGTAATTAGGAAGTTTAGGTAGTTTTAGTTTTGGCGGACATTCAGTGACTGCAAAGCTAATATGTTGTATTTTACTCCAGATAGGTGTTGCACTAGTTGGTCTGTACTGGTTGTGATGGATCGACAATTCCATTGCAGCACTTTAAAATCTTTAACTAACATGTGTTATATCAATATAGATAATCAAAAACCCAAACATAGAAAGGAAAAAAAAAGTGATTAAATGCAAGTGATGCACTGAAAGGTAACTAACAATATTAAATATAACTACATTGAACTACAGATAGCGGGATTATGCTTACTTAACTTCTACAGCAGCAACCTTTTCTTTACAACATAAATAGGATTGACAAGAGGCGGGAAAAGAAAAAAAATCCGAGTTAGTCCAATAACAAAGAGAGCAAGGTTATTGCAAGTTCAGTTTCTTTTCTGTTCCAATTTTCCAGAAGTAGTCCAAAATTGAGCATGGTCTTCCTTACAGAGGTTCTACCAGTCTCTCATATACATCATAGATGTTCCACAAAAATCGTGGTGGTCACCAACAAAAGATGGACGTCCTGGGAAGGGTTGATAATCCATGGGTAGTGGTCCTCTTGGGTGTCTTGCTGACATTCTTGGACGTTCCAGAATAAGTTCCTGGTGTGCCTTCCGATGTTTCCCGCAAGTACACTGGCGCCGTTTGCTGTGGGATGAAGGCCGTCTCTGATGAGGTATCTATTGCTGGTCTCCAGATTAGCATGACTGATGAACGACACGTTGTCAACACTGAACAGTTCTGATTCTGTCAATGCGATGAATACGTCCGTCGTGATTTGGAGGCTCCGGATCTTTCACGGGTGCAATTTTGCTGATCACTGTCTTCATGTTTTTTGTTCTGCTGCGATGTCCTTGATGCACTTCGCAAACTTCATGGTGCACACTTTGGGGTCCATTTTCCGGATATCATTTATTCCGCAGTGGATTACAACTGCATCAAGTGGCTTTACGGTAGACTGAAGGCTGTTTCAAATGCCTGCAGATTTCCTGGGTGGTGTGTGCCTTGCGCAACATAGTATCAAACCCATAGGATCTGCCTAATCGCCTTCATCGACCTTGTTGACTACTGAAATCGTGAATAAACACGACGCGTGGTAGGTCCTGGTTTTCCTTCTGTTCCACGAAGGCCTTTTTGTTGTCTGGCATGCTCCGTTTGACGTTACTGATAGACTTGACGTCACTTGCTTTTTGGGCTGGTGTTCTTTTCATATTCTTTTCTGTTTTTTTTCATTTTTCTTTCTGGCAGAGGACAGCTCAGTTGGTTTTGGTGAAAGGTTGGTTTTTACTGGGTACTGGGGGAATGGACTTTGTGGCTTCTGCATAGGTAACAGCATGGTATTCTCCGTTTGTGTTTGGACGTTCGAATGCTTAAACGGCTGAGTTAGATCTATCGAGTAGACAGTTGAGTTGTTTTTTTCTGATCTAACACCGTTTTTTTTTTTCCAATGACGAGATTCGTTCACACAATCTTAGAATAATATCTTTCAAATCTGCATTCGAATCCACACTTACGCAGTCCGGCATGGTAGCACTTGCACTGGCACTGGCAGTGGCGTTTCTCCGAATCGGTCTTGTCAAGCAGTCATTTGCTCTGGATCTATCGGTCGATCTAAAATTTCTTTTCCGGAGCAAATAGTGACTCACTCTTTTTCCACTCAGCTTCCCCATTTTAAGTGCACCAGAAAGTCACTCTACCGCCAAGGCTTTTTGATCTGTTGATCTCGTCATATTAATCAATCTTCACAATAACTTTGCGAGCTCTGGAACTAGAGGTTGATCATTTCCGCCATCTTGTGTGTGTGTCCCGTGTTGTGTGTGTTTGTGTTTTTGGTAGTTGTGCGGACATTCGATAGATACACTCACGTGTTCTGACGACCTGAAATTTCTCCGGACGTCTTCAAAAGTTAAGGCTTCGGGGTTCGGTTTCTTACACTATTAGAAGGTACCAGGCAAAATGTTTTTTCACAGAAGAGGTGAGCCAGTGTGTGAAGAGAAAAATGTGACGATGTGTATATTTTACACACATTTAGTTTGCAAACCTTATTTCAAGGTTTTTTTTTTTTAAGTGTGTGCATGTGTGTGTGTGTGTGTGTGTTTGTGTGTGTGTGTGTGTGTGTGGTGTGTGTGTGTGTGTGTGTGTGTGTGTGTGTGTGTGCATGTGTGTTTGTGCGTGTGAGTGTGTGTGTGTGTGTGTTGTGTGTGTGTGTGTGTGTGTGTGTGTGTGTGTGTGTGTGTATCTGTGTGTGTGTGTGTGTGTGTGTGAGAGAGAGAGAGAGAGAGAGAGAGAGAGAGAGAGAGAGAGAGAGATGAGAGAGAGAGAGAGAGAGAGAGAGAATCAGCTTTCCATTCAAGAGAGCCCGTATATCAGACATAGGAAATGAGCGATCACTTTAACCACGCAGTGATTTATATGCAACTTGATTTATTCTTGACATTGATTTACAGTTAATGTGACTTTTAAAGAAAGATTTTAAATGTCAAAAGCCTCCATGAAAACGACACTTATAGAACAGGCCACCATTAAAGATCTGGTAGAGAGGCAGAGATCCTGATTCGGGTGAGAACTGTACCACAGACCACAGTTATCTCGCTTCTTAAGTTAGTACACGACCCACCAGACCACTGTCCTGTCTATGGTCCACATGCGGGGACAAAAGACTCAAACAAAACAGCTTCGTTTTCTTCATTTACACTTTCTATGTAGATTCACTGGGGAATCTGCTTTGGTACTGAGCAGAGAATACCGCAATGTTATGGTTGCGTTTGAGTTTGTTGTTCGACATCAGTTTATGTAAGCTGCTCACTATACAAAAGTTAAACACTGCGAACATGCATGCAGTATGCATGCACACAAACACACACGAACACACACACACACACACACACACACACACACACACACACACACACACACACACACCACACACACACACACACACACTCTCTCTCTCTCTCTCTCTCTCTCTCTCTCTCTCTTTCTCTCTCTCTCTAATAATAATAATAAAGTTTTATTACTGTATGCTGATGATGTTGTTCTTCTGTCCGGAACAGTTGTAGGTTTGCAAAACCAACTAAATGTATTGAAAGAAGAAGCAGATCGCTTAGGTTTATCA
>JAFLJL010016387.1:56352-101701 GCA_018398815.1 Conus ventricosus
GAAGGAAATTGGCGTGATGGGGAATCGAGGTGATTAAGCAGAATCGACCGGTCCAGTCGTCTTTCCCGCCGGGGCCTCACGCAGAACGGCGTAAGACTTTCCTTTCCTTGCCCTTGTCTGCCATCTGTTTTGTATTTAAAACCATTTTTCCTTCCCGGGTTATTGAGTACAGGTGGTTGTATCGGCGTTAGTATCAATTTTTTTTTTCTTCTCCGGATTCCTTCTCATATTTTTGTGTGTTTTTTGTCGGTGACCCCCACCGCGTGTTGCTCGTGCTGGGAGCGGGGGTTTTGCCAGAGGGGAGCAGCCGGAATTTTTTTTTTTTTTTTTTCGGTGAGCCCACCCACTGTTGTGTTTTGTAGAGCGCGGGTTGCCGGTGGGAGCAGCCAAAATTTGTACATTGTGTTTTTTTTTTTATTTGCTTTTTCTCAGCCCGTCCCCAAGAGACGTACATTTCCGTGCGGTATCTTTTTTTTTAAGTGGAATTGTCTTTCCCCTGTTTTTGAGAACCGTAGGATTTTGTTGTCTGGAACGCCCGGTGCTGGGGGTTATGGCGACTGGGGTCGGAAAAAAGGGGTTTTCTAAATGTAGTCCTACTTTAGCACCAGTACTTCGATACAGTGACTTCTATTATTCCTGCTGAAACCCGTAGCCCGGCGATTAAACTTTCATTTCTTCTTCGCTAGGGATTTTCCTGTGAGACCCGAGGGGCACTTCCGCTCGGAAGCGAGAGTTAGCGAAGCAATAGGGCTTTTTTGAATCGGAAAAAACCAAAACCCTTTTTTTCCCTCCCTTCCCCTGTAAGGAGCATCCCCGGGAGTTTTTTCCTCAGGGGAAAAGTCGGGGGCCCAAGGGACGGGTAAAAAGGGGGCCCGCTCCGGTCGGGAGTGGTAATCCTGTAGGAATGACCCGTCTTATTTTTTGGAGCGCAGCGACGGAGGATGAGGCTCTCTGTGGGGAGGGCTGCCCCAACAGGAAGCCCTGCGGAGAGAAGAGGCTCCCAAAGGAGGAACCCCTGCGGAGGGAAGAGGTCCCAAGCAGGAAGCCTGCGGAGGGAAAAAAATAGATAGGTGGAGGCTCGTGCGAGAGGAGAGCAGAAGGATATTTGCGTAGGGAAGAGGCTATGCGGCAGAGAGGAGGCTGCCGACGGAGGCCCCTTTGTAAGGGAAAAGGCTGCCAGACAGGGGCCCCCCCCATCGGGAAGGTAGTTGCGTAGGGAAAAGGGTGGAACAACTCTTTTGGGGCTCCCGCTCTGTAAATAGGGGGGTTTGTCGCAGGCAAAGTGATGAGTTAGGGGGCCCAAAATTTAAAACTTCCCGGTTAGACCCAGGAGGACTTGTTTGTTCTTGGCATTTTAAAAGGTAGCTACTTCTACCAATTGTTGAGGAACAAAGGCCATGCACTTTTCTCTGGATTTTCGGGTACTGCAAAGGGGGTGTTGCTCACTTAAATGAAGGCGGTTTAGCAGAATGCGTTGGCTTTCGTAACGTTTTTCCCCCTTACCCAGGACGTAAGGGGAAGTTTAGGTCTTGAAAAGAAAAACGATGAGCCCTTTGTGCAGTTTGGGGGTAGGCGCGCAAAAAGTGGGTATGGGTCAGTTGGCTAAGCTGGGTGGAGATTGATTCTCATCGAACAGCTGACCAACACCGTGTCCCCCGAGTGAGGATCCCTTAGGCGAGCAGCACCGGATTTCGCGGCGCGATTATCCGCTGAGGGTTTGTGAAGCCCGTGGGCTTTGGGCACGCCCAGATACGGACAGGAAGCCCCCCGGGATTTTGTGGAGAAGGGCCGACGCTGCTAGCGAGTCGAAAAAGGCAGGCAGTTCTCGGGGGGCCTCGCACCCCGATTTTGTTTTCTTTGTGGTATCCCGGCACATTAGGAAAGATTGCCCCCAAAACCCCTGGTATTTATGGGGGTGTCCTTTTCCCGCGTCCCCGTGTTTTGGTACTGGGGTCCACCAGCTTCTGGTGGTACAGAGGTCCGGTTTTTTCTGTTGTTGGTTTATCCTTGGTCGACACCCCTCGGATTTGGGCTCAACGTCTTTGTGGATAAGGATTGGTTTCCCCTGAGGCCAGCGGGGGCCAGTTACGATGTGTCGGGTTGGAGGCTGGGTTTTACCTCCCCGTCCTTGTGTACTCATTCCACTCCACCCCCCCTTTTTGTGGGAAGTTGGGCCATCGCGGTGGAGGACCCTGTATTCCCCTTTATAGGGAATACCATCACTTTCGCAGACGGCGCAGTCAGTCCCTTCAAAGGATCTGCCCGTACAGGGGGGTGTGGGGTTCCACACGGCCAAAAACTCGAAGCGGAACAGGAAATTGCGTCCCGTTCTTAGCGATCTTGACGAGGTTCTTCCCCGAGCTGATCCTGCTGCATTGCCTTTTTCAGGCCCAAGGACTTGGATGTCCACGCCCCGAAAAATGGGATCGTCCCCCTCAGTGCCCGACAGCCAAGGGAGCTTCAAGTCCAAAGGGGTCCTCTTTAGGGTTTTCACTCAGCAGTCGTGTGGCCCAAAAGGTTTGTCGTTCCCCAAAGCTTTAGAGAATCTGTTTCCCCAGGCCCCTGATTCACCTATGGCAGGTCATATGGGCTCAAAGCGGATCTCGAGCGAGTAAGACAAGACTTCTTCTGGCCCGGGGGTGAATTTCAGGTTAGGGAGTTCTGCCGCGTGCGATATCTGCCAACGGACAAAAGCCTAAGGGTCGCTTGAAGGTGTTCCCCCCGGGTCGTGCCTGGTTGGGGAGCCATTCGCAAAAATTGGGGGTCGGGCCTGGTGGGACCATTAATCCACCCTCCGATCGCGGTCACCCCTAATCTTGGTAGGGGTGGGACTACACGACTCGGGACCCCGGGCTGTCCGCTTAGGATATCGTTGCCCCCATGTTGCTGAAATTTTCAGGAGATTTGGCGCGCACTGGCGTGCCCAAGAAGAATACGCCCGGAAGTTTGTAGGAGCGCGATCTCATCCTCTCCTGCCGGACGGATCCGGCCAGTCAGTCGTCGTTATGAGTTAGGCAATTGAATGCAGTGTCATGCGTTCACTTTTACCAAAAAAGGGTTCAGAATACGGATGCTGACTATCTCGCCGAGCTCCGTGTCGCATATTGGAGAAATAGACAGAGGAACATTTCCCCTCAGCCAGGTTATATCCCTTTTTGTCCAGATAGGTGGGTGACAGTTTTCACTTCAGTGAGTTAAACGGTAGTGAATCACCCCTGGTCCGGATTGCTTTTTATTGTTGGAAGGGTTTTCTTAGTTTTTTTGATAAATGTAGTATTGATTTCCCCGGTAATTTTCGTGGAAGGTTGTATTGGATTTATGTAATCTGTCGATCAAGAGTGTTGGTTTCGGTCCCATTTTTGCTTTGCACATGCGTAAGGTTCAAAGGAGACGTATTCAGAGAAAAGATGCTTTTAGAAGGGGGGGTTGTCACGAGTTTGTCACGAGGCCTATGCGATTGACCGTCTAGGGGGGTTTAAATTTTTATTTATTTATTGTCGTTGCTGTTGTGTGTATCCCTCCTTTAATGTGGCTTGTGGTGCGTCTGCATTAAAAGTGTTGTCAGGTTAGGGTTTTCTTTCTCTCTCTTCTCTCTCTAAATTCCCCTGCGGTTCACGGTGGCTGGTACCTTTGCTTGAAAGGCTTTCTTATCGGCCTCTCACCTGTCTTTATACTGCCCCCACGTGCTAAAACCTTTAGGGTTTTAGGTATGCTCACTGTGACGTGGTGGCTGTTGGTGCCATCGTTTTAGGGAGGTTTTTTTCTTCATCGTCGGAAGATGTTTCCCGAGAGCGCCGCTCTGTTTTTGGTTTACACCCCTTTGTCGAAGGTACGGGTTTGGGGACCTTTCCCTACAGTCGGCCCGTAGGGGAGGGAATCACATCCCTATCTTTTCCCCTTGCTCTGTGGTCCTATCGACTGGACGAGGGGAGAGAGCGCTTGACCCGCCACTTTTGGGGCCCAGGGGCTGGTAAGCATCAGTTCGGGTTTATTTGTTGTTGTTTTTTTTTTTTTTTGTTAGCCGGTAATTCTTTTTTTGCGCAATTTTCTTTTGGTTTTCAAAATTATAAAGAAATATTGTTTGAGACCCCTTTTTCTGGTTTAATTTAACTTTTAATGGGCCCGTCAAAATTATATTTTAAAGTCTTTCTCCCTTTTTTTGCTTGGTGATGCGGTTGTCGGGGGGATGCGAGAGAACCCGGGTTCAGGGTTTGGGACTTTCTTGGTTCGCTCGTCCCCCCCTGTCACAATTTCCCGGGCTGATTTTTCGGCCCCCGTCTGTTTGTGCGTGCAAGGGGGGGAAAGAGAGTTTTATGTTTGCGGCGTGCATACGCATGATTAGTCGTTTTGGGTGCGTTTGGGTTGGAGAATTGTGTCATTTTGAAAGTTTTTATAAAAGTGTGGGGAAAAAATTTGCCATTGAGTTATTTTTATTTGCAAAAGTGGTGGCAGTTTTTAGGCGCGCTTGCGTATTTTTTCTTCTAGGAAAGGAAATGTTTTAACGTGGGAGAAGGGTGAATAAAAATTGTCATTCGTGTGTTTAACCCTTTTAGTATTTTTTACTTGCTTTGTGTGAGGGCCTTTTCCGAAAGTTCCTGTTTGGTTTTTGGGCCGTGTTATGTCAGGTCTGTGTTGAGCTTGTGTCATAATCTTCCAAAAAACCTCCCCCCCCCTCAGCGAGTGGCTGTTGGATTTAACGCTGTGTCAGACCGTACTGACTGCGGGGTTCCGACCCTTTTCCTTCCCTTCCAGTTCCCTTTCCCTTTTTCTCCCGGGGGCCCACCCCATGCTTGCGCTGTTGGGGCCGCACCTGGTTGGGGAGCACGTGGGGCCTGGTGGATGGTCCCGGCCTGCGGGACTTTCCCCGACAAGCCCCGCCCAGGGAGCCATTTTCCACCGTCCACGGACCTCCTGCAGTGCACGTGACCGGGTTTGGGTAACTCTGTGCCGTTCCATTTTGGGGGTGCGCGTGTGTCAAGGGTGTCGGCCTTGAAACTCTATTCAGGAACAAACCCGATTTGGGGGCACCTGAGTCGACCCAGTGCTCTCGAAGGACTTTGGAGAGACAGGTGTGGGGGGACCACATGAAGCGAGGAAAGGAATGACTGTTGTGAAAAGCTTATTTGTGATTGTGCATGTTGTGTGTGTTGGAATGCTGGAATGTATGTGTTGGGAGGGTTGATTGTGATTGTGCATGTTTTGAAAAGCTTATTTGTGATTGTGCATGTTGTGTGTGTTGGAATGCTTATTTGTGACTATGTGTGTGCTGGTGTGAATAAATGGTGTATTGTATCGTAATCTTTCTTGTGTGGTCTCTTGCGAGGCGTGTGAGGTCAGTCACTCCCTTTACTCCCATCTAGACCGATCCTGTCAGGGCAGACCTCCAGGGGTCGGTCGTGACAAGCATGTTAAAATATTACTTTACTAAAAGCATGGTGTGGCTGTGATAGAATCAGTTTCGGCATGCTTCACAAGCACATAGAGCACGCAGATAAACAAGCAAAACATGGAAACCGCCGCCGTGTTCTCGCTGAAGCTGACCAGTGCTGACAGTAACTGTTTATTTGAGCCTGTACCAGCTGTCAGGTAGGCATATCACGAAAAATTTTCTGTCAGTTGTAAAGGAAAGATATGCATGTCTGATATGTCTGAGTTTGAGCCTGATTGAAAGGACGACGCATGCTTTCCACTGAGTTGAACTTTCATTTCATTTTTGTGTGTGTTTGTTAGTCTGTTTCAATCGGTTTTTTTTGTTTGTTTGCTTTTGTGGCAAATCTTGTGGTGCTCGCCAGCAATGCATATGAAAGAAGACCCATTCGTTTTAGTATCGTTCTGTCGATCAAAGACCCACAATCCAGTGACATCAGTCGACCACATTTCGCTGAATTCTGGCGCAAAGTATCAATGAAGAAACACTGCGCCCTATGTCCGATACGCTAGCAGCCAGACAGCTAGTATCACATTATGCGTGAGGAGAAAAGCTTGTGGGGGGATAGAGCGAGGAAGCTGGCAGCTGTTTAATCTAACCAGAGACCGTGCACGGTCCCTGATCTAACTGCGGCCATGTCCATCCCTTTCCTATCGCCTTTCCTCTGTGACCGATAGGCGGTCAGAAGTTATTGCCCTTGTATTCCTCTGCGGACAAGTGTGCTGTGTCTTCATCATCCCTCCTACCTTCCATTTGTACACATATAGGCAGCCGTTGTGAAAACGGGTGCGGATTGTAAAGCACTTGGGGTGTTGGTCTCTAGCTGAGGAAAGGCGCTTGTCATGTGACGTAGCCTCACATCAAGGCATGTGACGCTCCATCACATGTAGTTAGTGATATGAATCATTTCCCCATACCACTACTAAAAAGGAAGAATATTCATGTGGCTTGACTAGTGTAGCGGGCGTCCCCAAATAATGGTGAGAATGATTCATTAAAGAAAGAATGGTGGTCATTGGGTGAAAGTGACCACTGAGAGATAGTTTGATAAGGGCTGGTAAGGTGCCTGATCATGTGTTTTGAAAGGGATGGTAATGCACTCCAGGAGGGGGGGAAAGGAAAGAATCATTTTAGCCCAGCAAATGGCCTAGAGACTCGAACCTGTCGGCCCGCTGGTCCTCACTGCTGATCCAGTCTTTTACCGGGTAAACCATAGATGGGTTGGGGAAATACAGGGGAAAACCTAAAGAAAAGAAAAGAAAAAAATTCAAAATTAAATTGGGAACGGGTTACTTACACGAACCTTATTCGTGTTTCCCCCCCTTTCCCCCTTTTCCCCCTTCACCCCGGGGGGGGGGTTTAAAGAGGGCCCAGGGGGGGGGGAACACCCCGGGTAGTTCACCCCCAGCAATTAAAGACCCCCAGGGAAGGGGGTTTTGGGAAAATTTCGTCACCTCCCCGGGGGACAGGAGAATTCAAGGGGGGAAGGGGGGGGAACTCATATCCCAAAGGACGGGGGGAATTAAAGGGGGGGCCGATAGGGTTTCTGAAGAGACGGGGAATCATACGTATGGTTCGAGTTTTTTTTTATGATGCGGGCTTTCCATCAATGCTTGAAAAATTACTTATTCCCGGTCGGGATCTTGGGCCGGGGTTTTGTAAAAGGCCATGACTTTACAGAAACTTGTATTGATGTAAAGGGGAAAATGGTTAAAAGGTTTGCTTTGTAAAAAATTTCTTTTTTATAAATTTTTAAAATGTGATTTTAGTAAAGTTTTTTTTCCCCGAAGGAGAGGGGGAGAAAGAAAAAAACCCAACCCCGGTAGTGCCCCCCTTTTGGGTTTTGAGGGGAAAAAGATTGCGTGTGCGTTTGGAAAAAATGCTGTCTTAAATTGCTTTTGTGGTGCAAAAAAGTGAAAGGGAGTGACGTGGTGCCCCCGACTTTGCTGCCGTTGTTTTTTTTTCCCCCTAAAAAAAAAAAAAGTTCTATTTGTGCCTCAGGGCCGGGAAAAAAAAGAAAGATTTATTTTAAATTAAGAAAAAAAAAAAAGTTTTTGATTTTACCCTAAAGGGGTTTGAGGGAAGGGAAAAAAATCAAGAAAATTAATTTTTTTTTGTGTATTTCCCATTTTTTTTTCTTTTCGGGTTTTTGTTTGTGAGTGAATTTACTTTCATTGCGAGTGAGGACTTCCCCTCTTTTTTCGGGATTTAAATTTTGGTTGGGGTTTTTTTGGGGTCCGGGCCCTTAATTTTTTTTTCCCCCCCGATCGGTGGGCCCCACCCCCTTCTCGCAACATTAGCGATTTTTTCAAGAGGGGAGCGGGCCGGGGATCGCCCTTATTAGGTTATTTTTTTATTTTTATTTTTTTTTTTCTCGTCCATGTTTTCATTTCAAGTAGTCCCTTTTTCCCAAGTTTAAAACCGCCCCTTGCCCTCCTTCAACGGGACAGATTTGAAAGTGGGGGGAAAAAACTCCTCCTAAAAAATTTTTCATTGTTTTTTTTTTGTTTTTTTAGTTTTGGGGGCTTTTGGGGTTTAAATGTACATTTATTGATTGATTTTTAAATTCTTTTTGTTTTATTACTGCAGTGTTGTGTATTTGTGCATGATTTGTTTTTTCCCTCCCAGTTTCCCCGGGAGACATGCCCCACTGGGGTGCTGCCCGAGGGCTTCTTTTGCTGTTCTTGTTTTCTTCTTACTTTTCCCAAAATCCTTTTTATCCTTTCATTTCCTTTTCCCCCCTTTTTCAAAACCTTTTTAAAACCTTCTCCTCAAAAAAGCCCCCTATCTAGTTTTCTTTCTACATTTTATTTTTTGGGTTTAGGTTTCCCCGCTATTTTGGGTTTTTTCTTCCCCTTTTTTCTTTGTTTGTTTTCCTTTTGGGTTTTGTAAATTTATTTTTAAATTTTCGTAAAAGGCGATCCCTTTTGTTTTGTTAAATTTTCATTTAAAAATTAAGTAAAAAAAGAAAAACTAAAACAAAAACTTTTTAAAGAACAAAAAACTTTATAAAGAATTTTTTTTCCAGAAAATTTTGGAAAAATTGTTTTTTTTTTTTTTTTTCCTTTCTTGGGAAAAAAACAGTTTTAGCTTTGAACGTCTTTTTTTTTTAAATTTAAAAAATTGAACCTGTTTTGGGAAAACAAAATACTTCTGGAAAAAAACTTTCCCTTTGTGTTTCATTTCTCCCTTGTTTTAATTAAGCCTTTTTTCTTTTCAAAAGGGAAATTGAATTTTTTTTGTTTATATTAAATTTTCGTTTTGGGGTTGGAAACTTTAAAACCATATCATATTTCGCCTTTTTTTTAATTCCCTCCCTTAGAAATTGTTTTGGGTTTATATCTTTTGACGGTTCATTAGGGGATAAAATTTGGGATAAAATATTTTCCCCAAAAAGCGGACCCCTTGGGGTTTTTAAAGGGGGAAAAATTTTACCAACTTTGGAAACAAAGATAGATGGGGCGGAAAAGGCTAAGAGAGAAAAAAAAAAATCAAAAAAACTAGAAATTAAGAAAAATCCAAAGGAAATAAAATGAAAAAAAATTTTAAAAGGAAAAACTAAAAAGAAGTTTAATTTCAAAGGGGAAACTAAAAGTTTAAAGGGAAAAAAAGACACGGGGGAAGCTGAAGTTGAAAAAAAAAGATTACAGAGGGAAGCCGAATTTTGAAAAAAAAAATTTTACGGGAGGAAGCTGAAGTTGAAAAAAAAAAGATTACAGGGGGAAGACGAAGAAAAGAACGTCTTTTTAAAAAGTTTGGGGCAGTTGGGAACTTAGAGATGGGGATGGCTGAGTTTGGGAATTTAAACCCCAACGGGGAAAACTCCCCCAAATTTCCACCATCTTTTCTGCAAGCGCCCCTCGGTAAAAACCCGGGGTTTATATTCCAAAGGGTTACCCCCTTTTTTCAAAGGAAAAAAAAACGGAGGACACCGATAGTTTTTTTTCCGATTGAAAGTCACGAAACGTTTTTGGGGGTTTGGGCCACAAAAAGGGGACATTGTATATTCTTCGTTTTTTAAAGGGGTTGTGCTTTTGGAAATTTGAACCCACACACTCGGGGGCCCGAAAAAAAATTTTTTTAATTTTGGGAATCGGGTTGAAAAAAGAACCCCCAAAAGAGTTTTCAATTTTCTGCTAAACCCTTTTTTTCCCCAAACTTTTCCCGTTCGTGCGCCCTGAAAAAGGAAAGAATCTTTTCCGTCGTTTCTAATTCGTATGATCATTTTTTAAGATCGAGGGATCGATTTATCAAAACGAACAAAACTTTTAAACCCCACTGGGGAATCCCTTCTTGGGAAAACCCAATTTTTCCAAGCGTGAGAAAAGGGATCGGGCCCACTTCCTAAAAAAAAGGGAAAAAAAAGCGTTGGGGAAAAGGTTGCCGTGGCTGATCAGTTTTGGTATCGCTCACCAATAAGGGCGGGGCTAGGAAGGGAATTTTCCCTTTCTTTGAGTCTCATGCACATGAAACAAATCCCATGGGGAGGGGAAAATTTTTACGGGAAAAAGGAAATTTCGGGGGGTCATTTCTGAGTCCTAAAGGGGTATATTTACCCTAGGAAGGGGAAAGGGATCTTTCCAGGGTTCCCGGGGGTGATTTTTCGTCAGTCCCAAAGTACCGCCCCCCGGAAAAAAAACCTATTGTTTCCTCCCCAAACTTTCCCGGGGGCCCGTGGACAACGCCCCACTGCGTAGCCCTTTTTGGGGCCATTTTCAGGGGACGAACCGAAGTTCCCCAAAATCAGTAAACTGCCGATCAACAAGCAAATTTTCTTTTTGATGGCAATTCCCATTTGAAAAAGAATTGCCCGTTAAAACCTAAATATTAAAAAATCTGCATTGGGTCCCCCACCTGATTTTTTGAAAAAGGGGCCTGGGTTTTTTGCACCAAATAAAAGGGTTTGATGGCCTTATGTTAAAAAACGGACCCATAAAAGGTTTTGCGGGCTTGGGTTTTTGGGTGAGACACGGGGGCCCAACCCCCGTTTGGCGAAAGGGAAAATTTTCGTGTTTAAAAAAACCCGGGTTATTTTCCGACACTTTTCCAAAATGCAGGTCGTTTGGGGGAAAATTTTGAAACTTTTCCGCTGGCGAAATTTCGGTTTGAAACACCGTACTACCCCGGGTTTTCCCCGGGGGGGGCCCCGTGTTATCAAAAACCCCAGTCGCGACTTATCTTGGGGCAATTTGCCAGGTGCGCACAGTAAATGGGGGTTTGCTGGGGGAATCGTTCTTTCCCTTTTCGGTGAGTACCGGGTCAGCATCATAGAGCAGGGAAAGGCTACAAAGCCGTTTAAGGGTCTAAAAATTTAAATTTCCGATTACCCCAATGTTTTCAAAAAAGAAATGCGGGGAAAAAGGGACGGGTTCTGACGAAAAATACTTTCTGCTGCAAAACAGACTGTCACGCCCTTCCCAAGGGGACAAACCAAACCCGACATAATGGATTTCTAACATTCTCTACAGGTGTGTACTAAACAGGACAACAAACCCCAAGTTGTCGTTAAAAAGGGCCATTGAGAAAACAGTACTACACCGGCTCAAGTTGCATTGTTTTGGTCATGGGGAATCAAAAGAACATTAAAGGGAAGTTCTTGATCTTTTTTTTGGGGCCCCAGGGGGCAAAAAGGAAGTTCCCAAAAATACCCCGGGTCATGGGCCCTTTTCCAAAAAGGGCCCATCTAAAAAGGTTCGCTTTCCCCCATTTGCTTTTTTTTGGGCACAAATTTTTTCTCATTTCCGCCCCAAATTTGGGGGGGGAAGGGTCCCCCATTGATTTGTTGGGGCCTTTTTCCCCAACCGTCTTCTTCCGGTATCGCTATATCTTAATTCGGTGGGTTTACAGGAAAAGGAAACCAGAACCCGTTTTCCACTGAAAAAAATTTGATCCCTTGGTCTGTCGCTGAACCCCTTACTTCCCGATTTTTTCCCGGGTGGGTTTTTCCAAGACGAAGTTCTCTGGGAATTGGGGAACGCAATTCATTTCCGACTCAGAGAGAATTTACAGACTTTTTTGTAAAACCTTCCATTTAAACCCACGGGCTTTTCACCCCCCCCCAAGTCGAATGGCGTGGTTAAAACTTTCAAGGAACTTTAAAAAGTCCATGGGTAAAAAGGTTGAAAGGCGGGAACCCCCAAATAAAAGGGTTGGGTTTCATACCCCGTTTGCTTTTCGCAACGGGGAAATGCCGAAAAAAAACGTTTGGGGTTTTCTCACCATTGGGGCCCTTTTTTTGGACATCCCCAAGGGGTTTTTTTGGGAAATCAACGATGACAAAAAGGACGAAAAGGGGGAAACCCTGACAGTAAAACGTTTCCCAATACTTTAAAGGAACTAAAAAATTTTTGAAAAAGGGGTGTGACTTCTAAAACAGTAGCGTTTAAAAAAAACCAGAGGGTGAAACAACGCCCTTTGAAAGACAAAAAAAAGCAAAGGCACGTTCCCTTCAGGTAGGGATAAAGTCCTTTACTCTCACTGATAAACCCAAAACAAGCTTCTTTTTTTTGGGGAAAGGGGGCCTTTTCAGGGGGTCAAAAAATTTTTGGGGGCAGTTAATGAAAAATTTCAAAATCAAACACTGAAAAGGGGTTTTTAAAGGGAAAAATTGGTTAAAAGAAGTATTTGAAGAACAAATTTTTTGCCATCAACCATCATTTTAAAATTGGATTTTCCTAGGGCCCAAAACTGATGTCAACTTGAAAAGATTTTAAACAGGGTATTTTTTGTACCCAATGTAACATCCCGGGAAAAATAAAAGGGGTTTTGGGGAAAATCAGCAAATGTAAAGGGGAAACATCCCCATTGCGTTATTTTGTCCCCCTTCCTGCTCTTTTAATAAAAGGGGAAAAACCCCAAGTGATGTAGTTTTTTTCGAATGATTTGTCTGCAAGTCAAACAAAGACCCCAAAAAAAATTTTTTGAAAGTTTTTCGGGCATTGTTGCAGTTTAACCCCAGGCCCGTATTGGTATTAAAACCCCCGTATATTAAAGTTAACAACTAAAATTTACCAGTGCGAACCAGACCTACCCCCCCCCGATTTGCAAAAAAAAAGGGGGTTTTGTAAAGAGAGAAAAAAAGTAATGCTGGTTTTTTAAAGGGTCATAGAACCTTCTACATCCCCGTACAGCTCCCCCAGTTGTTTTGTTGGGAAACAAACCGAGGGGCTGGGTGGGGGTTTCTCCCATGTTCGGGAAAATTAAAAAAATCACTTTTTTTGGGATGCCGACCCACCCCAACTTTGAAAATTCGGTCAGCTCTCAAAGGGAAAATTTTATTTTTGTAAAGTATATTTTGACAAAAGGAAAAATTCCCCCGTTTATTATTAAACCCAAGGGGGGGGCCTGGAACACAAAATGTCATGGCAGATTTATTGTACTTTAAAAGAATTTTCCCAGGGAAAAATTTAAAAAACTGTCTTAAAGGGAAAGCCCCTACCCTTTTTTTTTGTCTTTTGATTACGGTGTGTTAAACATTTGACAGTGAAATTGAAATTCAACTGACTTTTTAAATCAAGGGGTTTTTTTTTGGCTTAATTTGCTTGTTGAAATACTAAATTTTTTTTAAAAGCAAAAACTATTTGATGTTGAGTTTTTACTTATCTATTCTTTGCTTTTTTCCCTTTGTAAAAACAATAAAAAAAATCTTGCACTTTTAAATGTCTAACTTGCTTTTTAAATGAATAAAATAGGGAGGGTGGTGACAAATAATTTTTTTAGAAATGTAAATATACTTTTTTTGATTTGTTAAAGTGAGCCCCAAACCCTTTTTGGGGGTTTTCTTTTAGGCGGGGTTTAACAAGGGGAAAGTTTTCACTTTTAAATTGGACTAAAAACATTCCTTGGGGGGATAAAACAAAGGTTTAAACTGATGTTTTTTTTTTTGTTTACATTTTAATTGGAGAAACATTTAAACTTAAAAATTTTTTTCTCATTTTCGTGGGGGTTTTGAAAAATTTAATTTTAGATGTGAGACCAAAAAACAAGTAAAATTTAGTGCTTCAATTTTTAATATATAAACACAATGTGAAACTTTAAAATTTTAAATACCCCTTTGTTTTTTTGGTACGTTTTTAATTTGTGAAATGAAAATTTTGTGCATGGGGTTTGATAAATTATGAATTTTTTTTTTTTTTTTTAAGAAAACGGGAAAATTTGAAATATCCCCTATTTATGGTTGATCTTAAATGATTGTTTCTATACGTTGATTTTTAAATTTGGGGGTTTTGAATCAGTGTGATAGATATACATTTTGAGTTCAGGCTAAAATTTTTTTAAAGAAAAGTTGTAAATCCGTTAAAAAAAAAAAAAAAAAATTTCGGGGAAAAAAATTTTTTTTAAACCCCAGGATGGGGGGGGTTCATGTGACTTTACCCACATCAAGTCATGTGACGCCCATCACAGTTTTTAGTGTTTATGAATCTTTTCCCAAAAACCCACTATTTAAAAGGAAGAATTTTCCCATGTGGTTTTACTAGTGTAGGGGGGTTTTTCCCAAATAAGGGGTGAGAATGATTCATTAAAGAAAAAAAAGGGGGGTCTTTGGGGTTTGAAAGTTGACCCTGGAGTTTGTTTGAAAAGGGGGGTAGGTAAGGTGGATCATTTTTTTTAACACTGGTATGCACTCACAAGGAGGAGGGAGGAAAGAATCATTTTTAACCCCACAGAGGGGCCTAAGACTAAAACCCGTCGGGAAACGCGGGTTTCCCACTGTGACCTCTTTTACCGGGTTTGAGCCTTTAGAATTGGGGAAACCTACAGGGGGAAAACCTAAAGAAAAGAAAAAGAAAGAATTAAATTTAAATTGGGGAAGCGGGTTTGTTTTCACAAACCCTTTATTGGGTTTTTCACCCCTTTCGCCCTTCACACTTCCCCGTGGGGTTTGGTTAAAAAAATGGCCAGGGTGTGGGGAAAACACCGGAAATTTTCACCCCCCACCCAATTAAAGACTCCCCAGGAGGAGGATTGGAATTTCGTCCCCCTTCCCAGGGGAACCAGGAGAATTAAAGGGAAGAGTGGGGAACTAAATATCCCCAGTGAGGGAGAATTAAAGGGGGGCCGGATACGCTGTCTGAGAAGACAGGGAATCATGACAAATGGTTCGGGGTTTTATATCTGATGCGGGCTTTTTGCATCAATCTTGAAATAATTATTTTATTCCCCGGGTCTGGCCCTTGGGCCGGGGGTTATGTAAAGGGCCAAATTTTACAGAAACTTTTTATTGATTTTAAAGGGGAAAATTTGGTTACAAGGTTTGGAAAGGTATAAAATCTTTTTAAAAATTTGTTGATGGGGATTTAAAAGTTTTTTTTCCCCGAAAGGAGAGGGGGGGGGGGGGGGGGGGGGGGGGGGGGGGGGGGGGGGGGGGGGAAGAAAAAAAATTTTGGGTTTTGTGGGGCCTTTTGGGTTTTGTTTGGGAAAAAAATTTGCGTTTTGCGTATGGAGTAAATGCCTTTAATGCGGTGGGAAAAAAGTGACAGTTTTGTGCCCAGTGGGGCCCCCCACGTAGTTTCCCGTTGTTTTTGTTTCCCCTAAAAATAAAAAAAGAAAAAATTTCTATTTGGCCCTGGGGGGCCTGGACAAAAAAGAAAGATATATTTTCATTAAAAAGAAAAAAGATTTAAATTTGTACCTGAAAGGGTTTGGGGGGAAGGGAAAAAAATAAAGGGTTTAAATTTTTTAAATTGTGTATTTGCATTTTTTTTCTTTTCTTTTTAAAAATTGGGGTGAGTAAATTTTAAATTTTCGGTGCGATGAGGACTTCTCTTTTATTTCTGCTTGTTTTGTAGTGTTTTTTTTTTTTGTTTTTTCGGTTTTTAAATTTTTTTTTTCCCCCATCGGTGAGTCCCACCCCTTCTCGCTACTGAGCCCATTTTTCAAAATGGGGGCAACCCGGGTCGCCCTTATTAGGTTTTTGTTTTTTTTTTTTTCTCTGTCCCAACGTTTCATTTCAAATATCCCTTTTCCCAAAATTTGAAAAACCCACCCTTTTCTCCTTTTTAACAGGACAGAGGTTAAAAGTGGGCCCCCGGGGAAAACTCCTCCTAATAAATTTTTTTATTTTTTTTTTTTGGTGTTTTTGAGATTTGCGTTTTGGGGGAATGTACATTTTTTTATTGAATTTTTAATCATTTTTTTAAATTTTACAGTAGTGTTTGTATATTGTGCATGATTTGTTTTTTCCCGTTCCAGTTTCAGGGAGACATTTACCACTAGGGTGCTGTTGAGGGGTTCTTTTGGGTTTTTCTTTATTTCTTCTTACTGTTCCAATCCTGGTATCCTTTCATTTTCCTTTTTACCCCCTTTTTTAAAAAACCTCTTAAACCTTTTTCCCCAATAAGCTCCAAACTAGTTTTTTTTTCTACTTTTTTTTCCTTTTTTTAGGATTTCCACTATTTGTGTTTTTTCCCCCCTTTTTCATTGTTTGTTTCTTTTCCCTTTGGGTTTTGGGTTTTTTTATTCATTTTTTATTATAAGGTGATACCCTTTTTTTTTTGTAAATTCTTTAATTTAAGTTTAAAAAAGAAAGACTGACAACAAAATTTTAAGAACTAAAACTTTTTTAAAAATTTTAAATTTTTCCCGAAAATTGGATATTTTGTTTTTTTTTTTTCCTTTCTTAGGAAAAAAAACAGATTAGCAATTGGGCGTCCGTTTTTTTTTTTTTTTTTAATTTTTCCCAAAAAAATACCTGTTTTCGAAAACAAAATACTTCTGGAAAATTAAAATTCCCTTTTGTTTCATATCTACCTTGTTTTTTTAACCCCTTTCTGTTCATACGGAAATTGAAATTTTTTATTTTATATTTTTTAATTACGTTTTTTGTGAAAAAAATTCAACAAAAATCAAAATCACCTATTTTTATTCCTACTTTTTAAAATTTTTTTGTTTTTTATTGTTTACGGTTTTATTATGGATGTTTTGAAAAATATTTTTCAAGAAGGGGGAACGCCCTTGGGTTTTTATGGAGAAAAAATTACCAACTATTGCCCAAAAATGCAAAAATAGGGCAGACAGGGGAAGAGAGGAGAAGAAAATCCAAAAGGGAAAAGAAAAAAATGAAGAAAATCAAGGGGAAAAATAGAAGTGAAGAAAATCAAAGGGAAAATAAAAGAGAAGATAATCTAAGGAAAAATAAAGTTTGAAGAAAAGAAGACTCAGAGGGAAACCCCGAAATTTTAAAACAAAGATTACAGGGGAAACTGAAGTTGAAGAAAAAAAATTAAAAGAAAAAAGGGTGAAGTTAAAAAAAAAAAGATTTCCCCGTGGGGGTTAAGATAAAGAACGTCAATTTAAGTTGAGGCGGTTTTGAAAATAAAGGGCCGATGTGAGATTAGGGGATTTCAGGCACGAAGAAAATTTCCCCGGTTCCAAACCCGTCTGTTTTCCCCCAAACGCACCTCGGTTTTAAAAAACGGCCCTATATTCGAAAGTTACCGCCTTTTCGAGGAAAAAAAAGGTGGGCATCGTAGTTTTCTTTTCCGATTTGGGAAAATCACGAACGTCTTGGGGTTGGGGCCCCAGGAAAAGGGGGCCTTTTTATATTTTCGTCGTTTTTTAAGGGTGTGCCCTTTTGGGAAGGGACTTCCCACTAGCGGCAAAAAAAAATTTAACTTTTGGGTCTTTAAATAAGATTCCTCAAGAAAATTTTAATTTCCCCCTGATCGTTTATCGCAACGTTTCCGTTCTGTGCGCCCTGGAACTATAAAAAAGTCTGTTCTAAAACCCATCCACCCCCAAACCGTTTCGGGGGATGATTTTTAAAAACAGACTTTTTTTTTAGTTCTTGACAAGTACGACTTCAAAAATGAATTTAAAAAAAGATAATCCATCACCATTTTTTTTTAATAACAAAAAAAAAACGACCCAAAACAAACAAAAAATTTCTGTGGGGTTATTTCCCTTTTTTAATTTCTAATTTACTAAACTTTTCAAAATTTAGTTTTTTCTTAATCTTGTTTTTCCCCGACATTTTTAATAACCTCATTTTCACAGATACAACCATCAAAACACTAGAGTGTAAAACCCCCCCAAATTTAGAAATTTATGTAAGGGCCTTTGGGGGGAAAACGTGGCAAAAACCCCAAATTTTGAGGGGTTTGGGGGATTGGGGGCAAGCAGTAACAAAGTACGGCGGCCTGGGTGGTTTCCCGTTATAAACCCGTAATTAGCTGAAATGTAACCCCCTATAAGGCGGGGTCGCGAAAGCCCCACTTACCAGGTTAACTTGCAAAATTTTTGGTGGGAATTCAAACAAAGGGAAAAATTTTTGAACAAGAGACCCATTTTACCCTTTCCCTTTACCCGACGCCCCAAAGGGGAAGGTTGTTTTTTACTGTGCTCTGTAACTACTGTGGCTTGGGGGTTTTTTTAAAAAATGGCTAACAGGTTTACCGAAAAAAAACAAGGGGTTTCGAAATTTAAGATCCAAAAAAGGGTTTTCTTTTACTACATTTTGAGTATTTGTCAAAAAAAAAATAGGCGAAACCTGTTCTCTACCAGTGAAACCGAAAAAAAACATTGTTTTCCCGGGAAAAACGGAGAAAAAGGGAAAAAAGCGAACCGACTGCTTTGGGGAAAAAAACGACTATCTTAAAGGTTTGGGTTTAAAAACCCAAAAAAATGAAAACACTGAAGGCCCAAAAATTGTTGAACAAAAAGTAGCCGGTTTTTAATACGGGGTTTGACTATTGAGGGGTGGTTTTAAATTTTTAAAAAATGGCGCTGCATTGTTGAAAGTTGGGTCAAAGAAAAACAATCCCTCATGCATTGATTGTTTTGGGGAAGGCTTGGGGACAGCTCCCAATATTTTTAAAAAAACAAAAAACGCCCTTCCAAAAAGGGGGTTTTATTTCTTAAGGCGCAGGGGAAAAAATGGGATTCGTAGCTAGGGAAAAATTATTCAAATTTTTTGTGTATTTTTTTAAAAACCCAAATTTCACAAGGGTAGGGGAAACAGAAAAAAAAACTGTGAGCAAAATTTAAATATCATTAAAACTTTTGCAACCCAAATTCAAATTTTTTGGGGGGGGTTTTGGAAAAAAATTAAAATAGGGAAAGGCCCCCGGGCCTTAGTACATTACCGTAGGAGAGGGTATTGTGTTTCCAGCACTATCCCCCTTTTAAATGGCCCCAAAAATACCCAAAGACAGATGTACTACCCACTGGGTTTTTAGGGGCCCTAAAAAACTCGGTTCAGCAGTAACTGCGTAACCTGCCAAAGCCAGTTGCAAGCCTGGTTGAGGGAAAAAAGGGGCCCCAGCAAGGGAAACTAGGTCAAAGACCCATGTGATCACTTTACCCGCAAAGCAAAACAGCCAAACTAGGGCAAGTGATCCCCCAAAAAAGGGGGGGTTTGAAACCCGCAAAGTCGCGGCAAACAGTTTCCCAAACGAAACCCCATGTGATTACTTGGCCAAAAAGATTGAGGTGGGCGCGGGGGTAGCACACCCAAAAATACCCCCCCACCCCCCCCCCCACCCCCACCCCCCGCATTCCACACTCAAATCCTTAAGGGTTTTTAAAATCAAGCCCCCAAGTCACCCCAAGTCCTTAATTTAAAAAACCCCCAAATTCGAATTTTGGGTTTTTTAAACAAAGTTCTTAATTAAGTTCTTAAACCCGTCACCTTTAAATTTTTACTTAAGTTTCCTTTAAGTTTCTACTTTAAAACACCTCAAATTCTTTAAAAAGGGTTTTTGATCAAATCCCCTCCAAATTTTTAAAACCCAATTAGTCAAAATTTTAAACTAATCAACCCCCTAAATACAACCAAATTCTTAAATTAATTAATTTAAAGTATTTAAAAAAAATTTTTAAAGTGTTTTGCATCTGGGAAAAGGATCCCCAAAAAGAACTTTTTCTGTTTTGGGGGGTTTGCATGCTTTTGTGTTCGGATTCTGTATTTTTGGGGGGCCCCGAGATTGGGGCCGAAATGCTTTTGTTTTCGGGTGTTTTGTTTATATATTTTTTTAACCGTAATAACCCCCACCCCCCAAAAGCCCAAATTTCCGCCAAAAAAGCAATTTTCTTTAAAAAATGAAACTTTGGGGGGTGTAGGCAACCCTGTTTGTTGGGAGCCCTTTAAACAACTTTTTTTGGCGTTTTTTTTAAAACAGGCATTGAAACAACCCGGGGTGCGGCCTGGGACTTTTTCATTTGTGGGTTGTAACTTTAATTTTGTTTGTTTGTTCCACTCTGTAACTTTTTCCTGCCCCGCAACACCCCAGGGTTTGGTACTGGTTTTACTTTCACCCCCTAACCCCAAAGTTTTCCCGATTCTGCTGAATTTTTTGGCTCGGTCATTTTTTAAGGGAAAAAAAATCTATATGATTAAAAGTAATTTAAACCCATGATTAAACGGCGACAAAAAATTCCAAATTTTAGTTAGATCACATCCTTGACTTAAAAGCTTGTTAAAACTGGAAACCTGCAAATCAAACAAAAGTCTTGTTCAGAATCCCAAAGGGGAGCCAAAAACACTGACTAGTTTAGTGTAAAATAAGAAATGTTTCTCCCACACTTTTTTACCAATTTTTGATCCAAATTGCGCTTTTATACCCTTTTTTGTACTTTAAAAAGTTTGTGGGGGCCTCGTTTAATAGTTTTAAAGCTGAATTTCATTTCCGGGGAACTTTTTTTGGGGGTTTCCCCTGGGTGCCAAAGAATACAGCCCTTTCCTTTTTTTTGGGATATTAGCTTATTTATCAGCTTGTTTAATTTTAACCATAAGTTCAGGGAAGGGTTAGGCCCGCTCTGTAGCTTTTAAATAGACCCTCGCTGTTCATGTTTTATTTAAATTTTAATTATTTTTTTTTTTAAAAATTAGCACGAAAAAACTGTTACCAACCTTGTATACCATTTTGTGTTATTGGGGGCCTAAGTTTTAGGGTACACAATGCTTGGAAAACTTGTTTAAAAAAATTTAAAACCCCAATTTTTGGCAAACTTGACTTTTTAGGATTCAGCAAAGGGGGTAATTGGGGGGGGGTTAAAGCACTTCATTTTGGGTACAAAGATTTTTTTTGTTAAGCAAGGAATAATTCCAGGGCAGGGTTTTAAAATAAAAATTAAAAAAAACCCTTTTTTAAAAAGGCTTTTTTTGTAATATGAAAAGGCGGGGCAGTAGTGAAAGGGGGCTTTCTTTTTAAACGGAAGTAATTTCCATTTAGTAAACCCCGGGATTTAAAAACCGAGGGGAAAAAAAGACATAAAAAAGCTAAAGGAGCAACTAGCAGCCCCGGGACAAGATAACTAAAAAGCAGAGAAGGGGCAGTTAGATTTTTTTTAACGACAAACTGAAAAAAACAAAGGGCCCCTGCACTTACACCTTTAAAAATGTTTTACCAGGCAATAAAAGAAATTTTTTATTTGTAACAGGAAAAACCCAAAGAACATTGCCCCCGCCAAAATTTAGTTTACTTTTTTCAGCCATCCAAAAAAAACAAAAAAAGCCCCAAAACGTGTTTTTCGTCCCTTTTGGTTAAAACGTTTTGCATTTTTTTTGGCACATTTTAAAAATTGGGGTGAATAAAATTTAAAAAAAAATCTAATTTTTTGGCCCAAAAAATTTTGGAAGGGGAATCAGGCCCTAAAAAAACTAAGCCAACAGCGGGGTTTATGAACCCAAAAAGGGAAAGGAATGGGTTATCAAAAAAACGATTTGGCAAAATTTTTTTAAACCCGCACCTAGACGAAAAAACAGAGCCCCCACTTTGTGAATACAATACCCCAATTTACACCCACCCAAAAGGATCTTCTATATTTACCCCCTGAACCATTAGGGCGAAAAAGATTTAAATCCCCCTCACCCGTAATTTACTTTGCTTCAAGATAAAAAGATGCAGAACCCCTTAAAACAAAAGAAATGCTTCTGCTGTTTCTGTCCCCTATAACCCCTTTAAAAAACCAACAGGCCTTCTAAATTTTCCTCGCCCGATTCAAATCGAAGATGGAAAAGAATTTTTAAAGGGCCCAAATGAATCGAAATTTTTAAAACATAGGTTACCTTAAAAAGAGGCAATCCCGGGATTTTACAGATCAAAAGGGTTTAGTTGGAAAATTTAACAAAAAGTTACTGAAAAACTTTTTCCTACCATATCACAGAAGTGATTTACAATTTCGCAAAAACCCCGAATGGGGTTTGAAGACTGCCCTCAGGTTTTTTCGCGCAAAGAATAAAAAAAGAATTTTAAAGGGGTAAAACCCGTACAAGCAATCCAAAAAAAAAAACAATTTAAAAGTTTTCTGAAGGAGACCCATTTATTTGGGAAACTATTACCATTCGGTTTAAAAAATAAGGTAAACCCTTTATTTACCGGGGGGGCAGAAGGGGGGCACCCCGCATCAGGGGAAACAGATCCAGGGTTTGGAGTGTTGTCCAAAATGAAATAAAAAAAAAATTTTAAAAATGAATCCGCCCCCAAAGTTTTTATTTACGAGGGAAAATGACACAAAAACAAAAACCCCCCCTCCCCAAAGAAACTTTTTTTGAAGGAAGAATGCAGATAAAACCCGCCCGGGCCCAGTTTTGCTTTTTAAAAAATGAATTTTTCGTTTAAATTTTTTTTGGTTTAAAAAGGAAGTTCCCAAAAGAAAGAACATGGAACAAAACAAGAAGATAAAAAAGAAAAAGGGGAAAAAGGAATTAATACAGGAATTTTATGAAAAGCGGGTTTTTGCTATTAAAGGAAAAAACACGAGGGAAACAATGATACTATTCTGCTGTTAAAGAAAAAAATTTTAAGGGTTCATCGACACAGGGGACTGCATCCCCGATCACTTAACCCCAAATTTCCCCAAAAATTTTGCCCATCAAAAAAGGGGGAAAAAAAAAAATATCTTTTAAAAATAAAAAAAATTTGGCACCTCAAGCAAAAATGAGAAAAAATTTTGGGTAATTTGGGAAAATGAATGATTGATTTTCTAGATAAATTTTAAAGGAACCATATAAAAACCCCAGGGTGGGAAGGGAAAAAAATATAATTATGTTTTTCTCCATTTCCCATTTCATAAGAAAAATCTGGAATTTAAAAAATACTCGTTTTGTGTTTGTTTATCTAATGACTTCTTTTTTTGTTTCAAACCCTTTGTGTTATCTCATGTAAAAATTTGATTTCCGCAGTTTTTTTTTTGCATGATGAAAAGTCTTTTTGTCAAAAAATTTCTTCTTTGGGAGGGGCATGCAAAAAAGTTTGACTGCAAACAAATGCCCAGTATTCCCTTTTGCTTTCTTAATGGTTTTTTCCGCTTTTAAAAAACGTACATTTTTTTTACCTTAAAAAACCCAAAAAAATCCTTGTCACCCCCTCCAGATAGTTCATTTCCTTTATCTTTCCCAAAAACCTTCTTATTAAAAGGGGGAATGAAAAAGGGGAATCCCTTTTGGGGAAAACAAGATGTGTCCCTACCATCCGCCTTTTCCCTTTTTGCTATTCAAAATTTCCCTGTCCTTATGATGTCTCAGGGGGGGATATCTAAACAAAAATATCTTATCTGGTAAAGTACTCTGGACTCTGGATACAGGGTTTTTAAAGTTTGTCATAAAGAAATTCAAAAATCAAAAGCTTTGATAATTTTAAAACAGTAAACCCAATAAAAACGGGTTTGTTCAATTTGACAAAATTTTTTTTCAACATATGCCAAAAAGCTGATCGGAAATTTTTAAATTCCTATAATTAGGTTTTGAAATCAGTTAAAATTTTTTCGTCTCTTTGGTGAAAACCAAACTGACAATCCCTTTTCGCTTGTGGGGGATTTTTTCCCTATCTTTTTCCCAAACACTGTTGTTTTATTACTTGAAAAAGTCTTTTTCTGAAGCACGTGGATTTAGTTCTAAAATCGGGGGGGGGGGGGGGGGGGGGGGGGGGGTTTTATTTATTATGGGGGCATGAAAAGGTTTTTTGATCGAAAAACAATTTATACGATGAAAAACCGGTTTGCTTTAAACCAAAGTCCCTTTAAATTAAAAAAATTTTAGGAAGCGTAATGAGAGAAATAAATTTTTTAGCCCCCGAAGATTAGGCACAATTTTTGGCGGCTCTTTTTGGGCGTCCCTTTTGAATTCTGCGCTAATGGGAGTCATTATGTGGTTTATGGAGTTCAAGAGGATATTCTAAGTTTAAATTTTTAGAATAAAGCCTGTTGATCGGGCGTTTTAAATGTTCAACCACTTTTAAAGCCTTTTGAATTTTTATTCGAAACCCCTGGGCCCTTTTACATTTTTTAAAAGGTTTTGAATGGAAGTGAAAGGCCAAATTTCCCCCAACAATTTTCATCTAAAAACAAAGATAGTTAGGGCCCCTTTTTTTTGGTCAAGCCTTTCCAAAATTTGTTGTTTGCTTTACGTAAAGATGCGACGCCATACAATTCCCCCCGCAATCCGTTTTCAAAAACATCTGAAAATTGGTAAATCGACAATAAAAAACAAACTGTATCCGAACTTTTTAAAAAAGCGGCCCCAACCCCATCCCGGGGGGGCGATATTAAGCGCCCGGAACCAGGCTATAAAGTTTCATGCAGGTCTTTCTGTAATTTTCAAAGACGTCCGCCAACAAACATGTATCAGCCATCAAGTATGAGTCATGATAGTCTCCATCGTTTAGAATCTAACTTCTGCCATGCTTCTTGAGCATGCTGGTAATCAAATCACTGATGTCCCTTTCCTCTAAGACTAGAAAAGAACGCGCCTTTAGATGGAAGTGTATCTTCGTCAAACCTTTCCCAACTGTTCATGTACTCATAAGGGTAAACACCCTTTCTAACAAGAGTTGGGTCAAAATATTCTTCTGTTATTGGGCAGGACTTTAAGGACATAGCCAATGACTCTAATGATCCCATCAGATGTTGCATAGAGTCATAAAAAGACACGTTATTTAAAGTAAAACACATGTACTTTTCTGATGACTGTGCAATGCATGTTACCCTGAAGCGTCGGTACTGCTTGCAATATAAGATGAGAGTCGTAACCTCGCAAGTTATGAAAGAAGATGGCAGCTTCCATGTCTTAGGATCAAACTTTAGTTGAAGATTGCATTTACTGTGTGCTGCTCCTCTGAACTTTCCGCTAATGTGATCATGGTCTCTTACTGTCGGATTGGCTGCGTCTGATGAGAGTCTAAACCGCAAATCCAACAATGTGTGGCTGAGTCATACTGTTTTTGGTCTTTAGGCGTCATTATGATTTCAGATAAGTTTAGATTATTAGAACAGGCGTTACGCAATTGCTGCATGCGTTTTTAAGAAGTATTTTGCAGCATCTGGTCCTCTATACAATTCTGGTTCCGAATGGGCGCCATCCGACCTGACAATAACAAAAGCAAATGAACAGATCTGATGATTACTCATTAAGACTGTTTTTTCGAAGTTTTTGTGGCGCTGGCCCTTCATAAGGAACAATAAGCGACTCGAAGTCTCACAGAATCACAGAAACACAGAAATATATGGCTATAGGCTAATAGCCTTTTGCCCTCATGGTCAGTATCCGTTTATGAGCTTTTAGATTACTTTCTCGTGAAAGTCCCAATGGCTTAAGTCAGGCATAGTGTATACTACATTTATCATCTTAATAAAGATCCAACTTAGTGGAAAATACCTGGTCTTTAAACTTTTTGTCAATTTGATTTTTAAATGCGTTTATTGATGGCGCGTTGATAGTGTCATCGGAAAGGTTATTCCACAGATTAATGATACGCTTAGTAAAAAATTTGCGAAACTGGTTAGTTGCATAATTAGTTTTGGTTATTTTGAAGTTATGTCCTCGAGTCTTTTCGTAGTTAGCCATAGTGATCAAGGAAGAGGTGGTGCAAGGATCATAAATATTGTGTATAATTTTGTATACTTCAATGAGATCACCTCTTAGTCTTCTGAATTCTAGGCTAGGCAACCTAAACAGAGTTAGGCGCTCCTCATAACTAAGATCACGAGTACTCGTTCTAGTTATACACTTGTAAATCTTCGTTGAACACCTTCAATCATATTTATATGTTTTTTAAGATAGGGGCACCATACTGAGTTTCCATATTCGATAATTGGTCTAACTAGAGCTTTGAACAATGGAATCATAATTTCAGGAGATTTATTTGTAATAGTCCTCACAAGAAGACCAGCCATTTGATTACCTTTTTTCACAATGTTTGTTTATATGAGTCTCAAAGTTCAAATCTGGGTCCATGGTGACACCTAAATCCTTCTCACCAATAGTACTTTCCAGTGTTCTATAAACCCCATTTTCCAGTATTGTGTACTGATAGTGTGGATTATTCTTTCCAAGGTGCAGAATTTTTGCATTTCTCGCTATTAAACTGCAATAGCCAAGTATTTGTCCATTTCACTAGATTGTGTATACACAATTGTAAATGATCTCTGTCTTCAATATTTCGGATGGCAGAGTAAGCCTTGGTGTCGTCTGCAAAGATTTTACTTTACAATCTACCTCCTCAGGCATATCGTTTATAAAGTATATGAACAAGGTCGGTCCGAGAACACTACCTTGTGGTACTCCACTAGTCACGTTCTAAGAAGTCTGCGTAAACAACATATGGAGAATTTTGCATCCGTTTCCAGTTCTTAAAACTAACTTTAGATCCGGGTGGGGGCGTAATTAGTTCTGTATTACAGTCAACTGGGCCGATACAATGTTTCTATGTTCGCTCGCTGCTTTAATGGATGGAATTCTTGTTAAACAATTTCTACAGAATTCTTGTTTGTTTTGTGTTTTTTGCAGTATGCGCCAATAATCTACTCATTGTTCGTATCAATGTGTAATGTGGTAGCCCTGCTGGTGAAAACATCAGTAGTAAGTCAACATGATTTTTGTCTGGTTCGCCAATCGATGGACTGTTTTTTTGGGCACTTTAATGGGCTGTAGATTTGTTTCCTCATCCCACATGTAAATATTAACAGTTATTGGTTTGTTTTGTTCTTCAAACGGATCAATTTGATCTACGCTAACAGGAAAGGATGTTCCATTGAAGTTAAGATCATTGATGTAATCCCAATAGTTAGTCACTCTCTCTGCGTGTTTGCGGACGTGATGCAGCCTTGCAAGAACACACCACATGAAACATTTGTTGTCTATATTTTGTATGTTTAGAACTGCTCTTTTCGCTACCAATGCTGGGGCAGCGGAATGTAAGCCTTGCCTACAATCGGTGCATACTTAGCCTGTTTTAATCTGATCTCTAGACTTCGCCCTCTGAACCAACCAGAGCCTCTCATTTTGGCTTCTTCCGTGCTTCATCAAACTGTGTAAGCATTGGCCCTCCCAAACCCGGGGTGTTAAGTCATTATGAGAAAAAAAACCCTTTCTTTTTGGGTTGGACCCAACTTTTTTAGTTTTTCTTCATTTTTTGTTATAAAACAATTAAAACACTAACATTCTTTAACTGGGGGGTTATTTTTTTTTCTTGGAACTTGAGAAATTGCATGTAAAAACCTTGCCTGTACGTTTTTTGGGATCAAGGGACTTCTAGATTAATATCTTTTAAACTTTTGACAAACCCCTTTTCCCTTAAAAGAAATTCCTTCAAAAAATTTCCCATCGGGCCTTCATTTTATCTTAACCCATGCTGCCCTTTTCTTTTCTAACCAAATATTTTTTTTAAATAAAAAAAAAAAATAATCAAATCAATATCAAGGGTTTTTTGGTGTTGGACTCATAAACTAAAGTAAAAAACCCCTTTGTGTTTTTTAATGTGAGTTTGTTTAGAACAGAGTTTAATGCTCTTTTATTTTTTTTAAACCCCTTTCCCTTTTTTTTATCCCCTGGGTGTCGGGCTTTTTGAGAAAAAAACTTGCCCTTCCCCTTTTTTTGAAGTTTCAAACTTTTGGGTCTTTTATAGTCTTTAAAAAATGGGCCTGTAAACGACTAAATTTTCACCGTGATTTTGCGGGTCAACTAGCGCTTTTTAAAATTGTTTATTTTGGGAAATGAACTAATTTTTAGCTGTTATTAGTTAAAACCATAGTTTGTGTGCTTTTGGGGGGTTTAGTTTTTAATTTTTTGCTAGCGCATTTTACAAAAAAATAAAACACCCCCCAAGAGCTAAAGACAAACCCCTAGAGGAAAAGCTGGGGGGTAAACCAACGCCTGTTGCAAAAGAGACCAACATTTGCCCGGGCCGATAAAAAGCATTCAGTTGATGCCCCAGTTTTTAAACAAAAGTAACAGCTTTACAGGAAAGCAAAATTACCTTCTTTTGGGTTTTTGGGGCGGGGAAATTTTGAAAGGTCCTGCCCCTATTTTTTGTTGCATTTGTTTAATGTTGGTTAATCTAAAGGTTTTTATGTGGGGGGGTTTTCAAACTACCCCTTTTGTTTTGGGGGCGGGGGCCCCGGGTAGGGGGTTTTTTGGATAAACTTAAACAACATGCTTTTTTAAAAATAAAAAAAATTTTAAAAGTATTTTTATTTTCCTTTTAATCTTTTTTTTCTTGAATATTCAGCTGCGATCTTTTTTAAAAACAAATAACGTTAATGGTTTATCACCTCTTTTTCTTTTCAATTTAATTTTTTATTAGTTCTAAAGTTCCCCCCGTTTTTCCAGTAACTGTTTTTTTCCTCCGTTGCCCTTGGGTTCAATCCATAAACCGTTTTACTTTTGTTAAATAATATCAAGTCTAACACTGTGAAGATTAGATCTTTCCCCAAAAGGGCAACTTTTGGGTTTTTCTACCCCTCCCACCCCCAAAAACAATTTTCTTTTTTTCGTCAAAATGCTGAAAAGGGTCTAAGGCCGCTAGGTAGATTTGGTTAGGACTACCCTCAATTGTACATTTTGGCATTTTTCGTTATTTTGGTTTTAACAAAATTTTCATTTTTGTTTTTTAAAGGGGTTCTTCTTTTCCACACCCAAAAAAAATCCCTTTTAAAAAGCGTTTCTTGCTGGGGGCACTAAAAAAAAAAATTCCATATAAGTGTCTCCCCGCTTTTGGGAAAATTTTAAATAAAACCTTTCCACCTTTCGTAATATATTGCAAATTTTTTTGGCGGGAAGTTTTTTGCTCAATCAGCCTCGCAAAGTTGGGGGTTGCAAAGATGTCAAACTCAAACGAGAGGGCAGAAATGCGTCTTGCTTCGGTGTCTGTAGAAAAATTTTTAACATTTTTGGTATCTTTAAAAAGGTTAGTTCATAGACAATCTGTTTTTTAAAGCCTTTAAAAAATTTTGGGGGTAGGGCCCTTTTAACAACCCCAAAATTAGGGTATGAAAAAAACGATTTTCCATACGCAAACTTACGGGTAAAAAAACCCTTTGGGGGCCGTTTTTTAAGCTTTTTCCCGCCCCTAATTTCAAAGTTTTAGTGCTTCTTTCATTTTCAATTCCTTAAAAAAGCAAATCAGCCCCTTTCGTTCCCTTAAAGCCTTTAAGACCCGAATGGGTTAAAAAAATATGTCTGCATTATGAAAAGAAAATATACCCTTGCCCCCAATTTTTTTTAAATTTTTTTCTTAATTTTTTTCCCCCCCCAAAATTTCGGTACAACTTTTCCTGTTGGTTCTGTTTTTTGGAAGTGAGTTCTTTTTTGGAAAGAAAGGGAACCGCAAAACCGGGCAAAAACCCACTTCATCCGCTCCTAGGTCGGGAAATTTGACAGTAAGAATTTTTTCCGAAAAAATTTTAAAATGTTTAAATTTCAACAGTAATTTTCCCGCGGTTTCCTTCACGCCAAAGGGCTTTTTCAATTTCAAATGGGGAAAGGGAATTGAACCTTTATGCTTGTGCCCAATATTTTTATAAAAAAAAATAAAAATTTTAATTATTAAAGAAACATGGAAAGGAAAAAAAAAGGAAATTAGGGTTTTTCCCGACCCGGGAAAGGCCGACATGAGTGAAATGACACAGCATCGCCAGGGCTCTCAAAGCGGCGGGGAATTTAAAACAGAAAGTAATGTTAGATCATTGAAAAAAAAATTTAAGGGCTTGAACCTCCCAAAAGTTTTAGCCCCCTTCCCCAGTTTAACCCCAAAAATTCCCAAAACATGGAACTTAAAGTTTTTAAGCCCAAACCAGCGGGGAAATTTAAATTTAGAACAGAAAACCATTTTTTCCCCGAAAAAAACCCAGCATTAAAAACAATTAAAACCCCCCCCGAAACCCTTGCAAAAAAATAGCCCTTTTGATCATGCTTTGGAAGCTTCAGAGGGGGAAAAAAAACCAAAACAATTTAGAAAAACTGGTGAACTAGTTTAGAAATATAAAAAGAGAAAAAAAAAACTCGGGGGCTGATGAGGGCCAACTGGGGCCGATTTTAAAAAAAAAGAATAGCCCAAAAAAACAAAAAGTTTTGAGCAAGAAAGATCAGAAGACTAAATTTTGTCTACAAACCCGAGAACAATTACAAAACTCAATGGGGCAAAAAAGGGGGAAAAAACTACCCAAAAGAATTTTTTATTAAAGCCCAAAACCCGCTAGCGAAAAAAATAAGAACACTTTTTTAAGGAGCAAGGAGTCCCCATTAGTAAGCGTTAAAAAAAAAAGGGCCCCCCCCTTTAGGATTTGGGGCCAAAAAGTACGGGGGTGAGGGCTTTTACAGGGGGGGGGGACAAGCCCAGTGCCCCCCACCGCCATCCCCTCCTCCCGCCTGATAAATCGGGGGGTTAAAAAACGCTTTGATCATCTTGCGGATTTTTTTAAAAAAATTACCCAGAAAAGTTTTAAAGACTCTTTACCATGTATTTTGGGGGGTGTGGGTTAGCTGGCTTTTTTCTACTGCAAGCAAAGTAGTTTGGGTTTAAAGGCCCAGCCCCTTATGGGGATTTGTTCTCTTTTAAAGGCCGGGTTAATTTTTTTTAAGATAAAGACCAAGTAATTAAAGGCCAATTAATACAAAAAAAAATGTTTTTCTTTTCATATTCTGGGCATTATTTTTTGACTTCCAAACGGCCCCCTGGGGTTTGGACCACGGGATTGGATGGCCCTTTTTCTTGAGGGGGCAAACTTGTTTTTTTAAAATGCTTGCAATATTATTGGTCAGAAAATTTTTTTTCGTTTTTTCCGGGGCCTTCTTTTCATTATCCCAAGGATTTCATTATTTAGTTTATTAAAATTTTTTCCCATCTGGAGCCTGAGGTCAGAAGGCAGCATGTATAAACCAGTGCAAACAGCAAAGTCTACTTTTGATCCCCGCGTATTGTAAAAACATTTTTGGGACCTTTTTATCTTTAAGGTAAATCAACTGTAGAATTTAAAGGCGTCCCTAAAATTTTCTAAGTATTTTTTTTGGGGTTTAAAGCCAATAGAAAAGGGTCTGTTTCCGACTCGTTTGTGCTTTCGAACCCCAGAAACACCCAAAAGTAAGTTTCAACAGGGGTCGGTTTTTTCGTTTTATTCCTGCTTTTGTTAGGCCCTTTTAAAAAATCCAAAAATAAATGTTTTTCCATGCCCGTTTTTTTTCTCTTGCTCTTGGGCCCGAGGGGGAACGTGTGCCTGAAAAAAGATGTGTAAGGGGTCCAGTAAAAGTTATTCCTTTTTGTGCCGCCCCCAAAAAAAAGGGGTGCTAGACCTTTATTTCGGTTCAACCCTTTTTTCCCAAAGTCCTTTTTTGACCTTAAAAATTGAATTCGTTACAAAATCCTTTTTAAAAAAACCACATGTCTTTTTCTGTTTTTCTGAATGGATTTAAAAGGTTTTTCATTTGGCAATTTGGGGCTTTCAGTTCAGTCCCAAAAAACGGCCCGAAGGGGTAAAAAAAAATGAAATCTATACACTGACCTCAAACCCAAAGGATCGGAAAGATTTTTAAAAATCAGCATACGACCCCTCCCCCAAACCCCGGTTTATGCACAAAAACAGCAAAGGGGTTTTTCTGGTTCCGGGAAAAAAAAGGGGATCGGATACTAAACCACACTTTTTGGGGGGTGTAGTCTTTTTTTAATTGGAGGGTTTAAGATAGCTCCCTTTAATGGAGTACTTAAACCTTTTCTTTAAAGGTGTCGACTGGTCACAGAAAAGTCAAGAGAAACAGTTGTTATGGGGTTTTTTAAAATTGTATTGCGGGGCCCCCCAAATATTTTTTTCCCCCCCGTAAAATTTGAATGCATCATTTTTATTTCGTTTTTAAAAAAAGGTTTTTAACAATAACAACCAAAACCGCCTTTGTTTTTTGAACATGCTTTTTGATAACAAATTGGGGGAGCCAAAATGGTTTCACTTCTTAAATATTTTACAAAGTCGTTTTGGTTTAAAAACCGAATCCAAGGGGAATAATAAGATTAAAAAAATTAATAAAAACAAAATTTGTTACCATTAACCATACCCATGGGGTTTTTACGGGTTTTTGCTCATAAAAGAAAAAATGGGTAACTTTGGGCATTACCTCAAACTTTCCCAAAGCGAAAACTGAAAACCCAAAGTTGCCCTTTTTAAACCTGAAGAAGAAGTAAAGGGAATAATTTTTATAAAGAGCTAGCTAAAATGTTAGGGTTTTCAAAATTCCGATCGGTCCATTCATTTGTTTTTAAAATTCCCCCCAAAAAAAACTATTATAAGGGGAAAAAACCCTCCGATCTTTGCATTTTCTTCCTTTTCTTTTATGTTTTATTTGGATGAGTGGCACTGATGAAAACTTATAGATGGAAGGCCCTTTAACTGTTTTTTAAAAGCCTTCCAAACAGGGAAAGCGATATTGGGGATTATGAAATTATACAATTCCCCCAATTTAAAAAGTTTAAAAATTAGTTTGTGGGGGGGTCGGTCATTTAATATAAAAATCGCAGACAAAACCCCGGGGAAAATCGTAAAATGTGATAACCTGCAAAATTGTTTTTGGGAAAAAAAAAAAAGTTTTACTAAACTGTCGCATGGGCCCAAAAAATTTGGGGTTACATTAGCGCCCGTGAGGTGTATAAATTTAATTAAAAAACCTTGCAGGAAATTGCGGACTTTGAACCCGAAAGGTTTAGATAGGCGCTTTGATGGTTTTTGGGTACACTAAAGATGGTTTATTAAAAAGCAAAGAAGTAGGCGACAAACCCAAAAAATTTTCCCAAACTAGAACAAAAAAACGCAATCTAGAAGCAAATAAAAGCTGGGCCCGGTTTTAATATAAAATAGTTCGAAAAACCCGACAGCAAATGGCCTTAAACCATATTTATGGGAAAATAAAATTTGAATTCATAACCCATTTCAAATTTTTTTACCGCCAAAAAAATTTTGGAAAAACATTCAATCCCGGGCCCTTTTAAAGTAAATCTTATGCCAGAGGACAATTCGAAAAGGAAATTTAAATAAAGCCGTATGGGAATAAAAAGGGACATCCCTCCCAGAAAAGAATTTGGTTTTTAAAGAGCTTTCTAAAAAAAAATTTCGTTCATTTCCCCAAAAGAAATTAGGAGACACGTTCACAATTTATTTTTTGAAAATTTTTGTCTTAAAAGATGTGGAGGGGGGATGGGGGTGGACCTTAGTGACGTCCTTCTAAAAGGAATTCTAATTTGCGGCAAAAATTAGACGTTGAAAAGTCTTAAAATTTCGTCGTCATTCTTCACAATTTTGGGTGTTTTTAAAGGCCCAAAAAACAAGCAAAAAAAAACCCAAAAATTGTCTAAATAGGAAAAAAATCTTACGCACTGGGAAATTTGGAAATTTAAACTTACACATTTAGGCCTTAAGGGTTTTTTTTTTAATGAACAAGTTTTGACGAGGTAAGATAAACTAAAATGGGTTTGATTAAAAATTTGTTATAAAACCATTGGGGCATTAAAATTTTTTGACAAAAACTTTCCCCATTGTTCATTGATTTGTGGGGGCAAAAAAACTGGTTGGGAAAAAAAATTTTTTGTCCTAGACCTATTTAAAAAACCGGGTTTAAACGCTATAATTTTGGGGTTTTATTGGGGGTTTTCTGTCCAAAAACCCCTTTAATTTAACAAAAACATATCATTATAGAAGGTTTTTATGGGCGATGATAACATATATTTGGTTGATCCTAACAAATTTAAAATTTAGTGAGTGGTTTGGGTACTTTTAAAAACTGTTTTAAAAAGGAAAAGCAGACAAATATTTATTTTAGATGATGTTCGGGAGAACGAGACCCTAGGGTTTAAAAAAAAAAAATACTTTGTAAAAAATGGGTTTCAGTGGAAAACATTTCTTTGGGTAAGTGTTTTGGGTTTTAAAGTCAAAAAATAAACTCGGTTTTTTAAAAAACTTTTTGAGAACAGTTAAAGGGCTGTAGTTTTATTTCACATGGGAAAAACAGAGACTCGGGGTTTAAAATATGTAAAGCGCGGGGAAAAAGAAGTTTTTTAAAATGATCAGGGAAAAAAGCAGGATTAAAGCAAAATAAAATCTAAAAATTTAGTAAATTATATTGAAAAGGATAAACCACCCCGTATGTTTGTTTGTTGGGTCTTTATTTTTTTTTATTGAAAAAATGTTGATGGATTATCATTTTTAATTCATTGTTGGAAGTCTTACTTGTCAGAGAACTATAAAATGTCTGTTATAGAGTCTCCACCCGAAACTGGTTGAGGGTGGATGGCTAGAACAGACATTTTATAGTTCTCTGCCCTGACAAAGGAGAATCGTTTCCGTCGTTTCTAATTCGTATGATCATTGTTTAGATCGATGGATCGATTTATCAAAAACAACAAAACTTTCCAATCACTGCGAGATCTCCTTCTTAGAGAACAACCTTTTCCAGAGCGTGAGCAAAGATCGGGCCACTTTCCTTTAAAGAATGGCAATTTGAAAGCGTTGAGGAAATGGTCAGATGGCTGATCAGTTTGTATCGCTCCCCAGATAAGGGCGTGGCTAGGAAAGGAGAATTTTCCATATTTGAGTCTCATGCGTCATGTACTATCCCATCGGACAGGAATTTTAACAGGAAAGGAAATCGTGGGTCATTTCTTGAGTCCTCAAGGTATACTTACCTAGGAACGGACATGGATCTTTCCGCGGTTTCGAGTGACTTCGTCAGTACCAGTACTCACCGACGAAAAAAAAAAACCGTTGCTCCTCAAAACGTTCCGAGGTCGTGGACAACGACCACCGTGTAGCCCTTTTTGGGGCCAGTTCGTGAACAGAACCGAAGTTCACAAATCAGTCAGCTGCTGATCAGACAAGGCGATGTTTTCTTTGTGATGGCAAGTTCCATTTGAAAAAAGAATTCCCCTTTTTCAAACCAAATGATCGAAATCCGCATTAGTCACCATGATTGTGAAGAAGGCCTTGTTTTGGCATCACAATCAATTGGTTTGATGGACTGATGTTAGAAAACGGAGCCATCAACGGATTGCAGGCTTCGGTTTTGCGAGACACAGGGTGCACCGCCGCTGGTGTAAGAAAATCTTTCGTGCTTCAAACCAGTATCTCGACACTGTCCAAAAGGTAGGTCGTTTGGAGGCAAGATTGAAAACGTTTCCGCTGGCGAACATTTCGGTCGATACACCGTACTACTCCGGATTTCTCACCGCCTGTGTTATCGATAACCCAGTCTGCGACTTGATCTTGGGCAATTTGCCAGGTGTCGCTACAGTACAGGGTGGTGCTGGAGGATCGTTCGTTCCTTGTCTTGTGAGTACCAGGTCAACATCATAGACGGGGAAAGGCTACAAAGCTGCTAAAGGTCTCAAAACTGGATGAACTCCAGATTACCCCAGATGATCTAAAGAAATGCAGGGAAAAGACGAGACGCTGACGACAATACTTTCTGCTGCTAACAGACTGTCACTGGCATACCAACGGACAAACCAACGTACATACTGGACTCTGAATTCTCTACAGGTGTGTACCTAGACAGGACAACAACAATTGTCGTTCCAAAGCCACTTAGAGAGACAGTACTACACAGGGCTCGAGATGCTTTGTTTGCTGGTCACTGGGGAATCAAAAGAACATTAAAGAGATTTTCTTGATTCCTTTTTTTTTGGGCCAGGTGTCACAAAGGAAGTTACAAATACTGCCGCTCATGTGACATCTGCCAAAAGACATCTCAGAAAGGTCACGTCCCATGTGCACCTTTGCACAAAATGCCTCTCTTTTCCCGTCCCATTTGGGAAGGTGGCTATTGATCTTTTTGGGCCATTTCCCAAACGTCTTCTTCCGGATATCGCTATATTTTAACTTTGGTGGATACAGCGACAAGGTATCCAGAAGCGATTCCACGAAGAAAATTGATACAGTGTCTGTCGCTGAAGCCTTTACATGCGATTTTTTCCAGGGTGGTCTTCCAGACGAAGTTCTCTCGGATTGTGGACCGCAATTCATTTCCGATCTCATGAGAAAAATTTACAGACGGGTTTGTCAATCTCTTCCATTTCAACCACGCCATATCATCCCCAATCGAATGGCACGGTTGAGCGTTTCAATGGAACGTTAAATCCATGTTGAAAAAGGGTTTGCAAGGCGGGAACCCCATGAATGGGATCGTTTCATACTGGCTTTGCTTTTCGCATACAGGGAAATGCCGAACGAAACGCTGGGATTCTCACCATTCGAGCTTCTTTTCGGACACTCACCAAAGGGTCCTTTGGACTACTGATGACACAATGGACGAAAAAGACGGACATCCCTGACAGTAAAACGGGTTTACCAATACGTTTAATGAACGGGCATAATCGTTTGAAGGATGCATGTGAGCTTGCGCAACAGTCAGCTATAGAAAAACAGATGTGTACAAGGTCTTTGCAGACAGAAAAAGCAAAGGGCCCGTTCCTTCAGTGTGGGGGATAAAGTCCTTGTACTACTCACTGATGAACAATAACAAGTTTCGTGTTTTGGGGAAGGGTCCTTTTCAGGGGGTTTCGAAAAACTTTCTGCATTAATTATAAGATCAAAATTCCATGTGAACATGTTGAAGAAGTAGTTGAACGTACAAATGTTGCCCAATCAACCAGTCATTTTGAATGGATATGCCTATGTCAAAAAACTGATGTCAACATGACAGATATTATAAAGTGATGATTTTGTACCCAATGTAACATACAGGGACAAGTCAAAGGTTGTGAAATCACAAATTAGAAGTGTTAACATCTACCTGTGCAAATGATGTTGTACCCCTTCCTACTCTGGCTATCAAAGGTGAAACCTATGATGATGTGGTTTTGTCGAATGATTTGTCTCAAGTCAAACAGAAGACTCAAAGAAATTTTGAAAGACTTTCAGCATGTGTTGACGATTACCCCAGGTACAGTGACTGGGATTGGGCCCCATAGTATTTATTAACTACTGAAATACCAGTGCGAACCAGACCAAACCCCCCTCCCCGTTTGCAAAAAAAAGGAGGGTTTTCGAGAGAGAAATCAAAGTAATGCTGGATTTAAAGGTCATAGAACCTTTTACATCTCCGACAGGGTCACCATTGTATGGGGGGACAAACCTGATGGCTTGGTGCGGTTCTGCATCGATTACAGGAAATTAAATAAGATCACTGTGTTCGATGCCGAGCCCATCCCCCGACATTGAAGAACTTTTGTGTCACTCTCAAAGGAAAATTTTTTGTGAAAGTAATACTTGACTAAAGAATTCCCCGTTTACTATTGAACCATTTCCTGGAACACAAAATTCATGACAGATTATTGTCACTGTATATATTTATGTACAAATTAACTGTCTTCAAGGAAAGACTATTCCTGTTTTTTGTCTTTCCTTATGATTACGGGTGTGTTTACAAAATTTTACAGGGTATTGTATGCTACTGACTTTTAAATCAAGTGGATTTATGCTAATTGCTTGTTGAAGTACTATATTTTTACACAAAAACTACTGATGTGAGTATTACATACTATTCTATGCTTAATTCTTCGTAAACAATAAAAAAATCATTACTAATTAAAGTCTAACTTCTTGTGAAGATGAATATATATGTATGTGTATGAGCAAAAAACTCTTTAGAAAGTATATATATATACATTGTTTTATTGTGCAGTGAGACAAACCTATTTTTTCATTAGTCGTTTCAACAATGGAAAATGTTTCACTTTTCAAATACTATAACATTACATGTGGGGAAACAACTATGTTTAAACTATGTTTATTTTTGTTTACATGTCTATGAGAAACATTTACACTTAGAAATATTCCATTTTCATGAGGTTTTGTAACATATGATGTGAGACAAAGATCAAGGGAAAATATGTGCTTCACATCTTAATATATAAAAAACCCAAAGTGTACTTGAATTGTTAATATCCCTAGTTGTTTTGTACGTGTATTTTTTGAAATGTAATTGTAATTGGGGATCAATTATGATTTTTTAAAGAAAGATTGAAAGTTTGAAATATGCTATTTATGGTTGATCATGTTGATTGATTCTATACGTTGATTATTAATTTGGTGAATCCATGTGTGATGGATACACATTTTGAGATTCAGCTGAAGATGTTTTTAAGTGAAATTGTAAAATCCGTTAAAAAAAAAAAAAAAAAAAAATTCTGGAGAAAATTTTTTTCACCCCAGATGGGGTTTTCATGTGACTCCTAATCATCATGTACGCTCCATCCATGTTTAGTGAACCAATCATTTCCCATACCACTACTAAATGGAAAGAATATTCATGTGGCTACTATGTACGGACTCCCCAAATAATGGGGAGAATGATTTATTAAGAAAAAGGTGGTCATTTGGAAAGGACCACTGAGAGGAAATTTGATAAGGCTGGTAAGGTGCGAACATGTTTTTGAACACTGAGTAAAGCACTCACTAAGAGGGAGGAAGAATTCATTTTAGCCCCCGATGGCCTAGAGACCGGAACCTGTAGGACGTGGTCCTCATGCTGACCAGTCATTACCAGTGACCCTAGATATTGGGGAAAGCTACGGGAAAACCCAAAGAAAGAAAGAAAGAATTCATAATTAATTGGACAGGTTACTTTCACGAACCCTTTTCGTGTTCAGACCCTGCGCCCTTCACCCTTTCACCCCGTGAGGGGGTTAAAGATGCCATGGTGTGGGAACACACCGGGTTCCAGCCCAGCAATAAAGAATCCAGGGAAAAGTGGGGAATCATCCCTCTCCCGTGACAGGGTTTCAAGGGGGAGGTGGGAACTCATATCTCCAGTGACGGGAGAATTCAAGGGGGCATCGTGTCCTGAGAGAGACGGGAATCGACGTAGGTCGGTCTATACTGAGCAGGGAACATCAACTTGAAATAATTACTTATTCTCCGGGCTGGATCTGGGCCAGGGTATGTGAACCATGACTTTACAGAAACTTGTAAAGATTAAAGGAAAATTGGTTACAAGGATGCATGTATAAAATCTGTTTAATAAATTGTTTGATTATTAGTAAGTGTTTTTCCCCGGGAGGGGGGGGGGGGGGGGGGAGAAAAAAACATTGTATGGCCTTTTGGTATTGGAAAGAATGTGTGTGCGATGGAGAAAATCTGTCATGAATGCGTTGTGTGCAAAGAGACAGTGTGAAAGCGCTATTAAGTCTCATAAGAAAAGAAGAGTTTGTTCAGTTAAAGAGTCAGATTAACAAACCCAACCTGCCACAGACATGCCTATGCCCGCCTCACTTTGGTGTGTTGTAGTGTTCGCAGTGCACGCTGGAACACACCTGCTAATTCTTCTACCACCACCTCCATTTCCAACGTCCCATCGTCATTTGTCACCCCACAATGCAAATATGAAACAGTGTCAGCATGGAGACACAGACGTCAGCATTAAATAATCGCCAAACAACATAGATCTCATGCATGTTCTGGAGCGTGTCAAAAATTCTCTCTCTCTCTCTCTCTCTCTCTCTCTCTCTCTCTCTCACTCTCTCTTCTCTCTCTCTCTCTCTCTCTCTCTCTCTCTCTCTCTTCTCTCTCTCTCTCTCTGTCTGCCCTCTCTCTCTCTCTCCTGTCTGTCTGTCTGTCTATCTCTCTCTCACTCTTCTTCTTCTTCTTCTTCTTCTTCTTCTTCTTCTTCTTCTTCTTCTTCTTCTTCTTCTCTTCTTCTTCTTCTTCTCCATTTGTCTATAAACCTACACATTGTCCTAAACATTAAACCCCGGTACTTTCACACTGGTCATCTACAACAGAATGAACTGTGGCAACTGTGAGATAGTCGGCACACGCTTTGACTGACGCAGTTCTAATGTCAGTGAGATTTATAAACAAACCTATTTCTTGTAAGATCTAGTTGCAAAGTGAGGCGACTGCAGGCGGAAATCTAATGAATTGAATGAAGATGAGTGATTGCTCGTTCATGTTCCTTGACCTGGGTGTTTTGTATCTTGCCTGAAGAAGACATAAGATGTCGAAGCGCGTCTTGTTTCGTCTTGTGATTCGTTTGTCTACGTTTTCTTGGTGGTTCCCTAGTAATTACATGTAAAATCTATTTCTTGTAATTCCCATGATGTTGAGGTATATTGTTCTTAAGTGGAACAGCATTCTGTGAATTAACATTACATATGTGGCAATCATTTGTAAGTTGCTTCTTCTTCTTCTTCTTCTTCTTCTTCTTCTTCTTCTTCTTCTTCTTCTATATATTATTTTCGTCATCGTCGTTGTTGCTGTTGTTGTCATGCTTGTTGTTTGAACTTTTCGAAATCTGTTGGTCAGATCGTAATATCAACTCTGCGTCTGCAAACTGTTCAACTGAACTTGCTAAAAGAATGAATTTTGCTGACCCTTGTTGTCTCATTTGACTAAAGAGTAAAATTCCTGCTAATCTGCGCAGTTCCATCGCAGTTGTATCAAACTAAAGCCTGAGGCCAACGTGAAGAACTTGTAACCCAGACTCTGTAAATTTTTTTGAAGTCAAAAAGATTTACTAACCACATACAAATCTAGATCTAATGTTTGTATTTTACAAAAGATATGGAGTCAAGTAAATTAACTAAAAAAAAAAAGAAAGAAAAGAAAAGACCAAAAAAAAATAAAAGACAGAAAAAAGAAAGGAAAAAAATAGCCTCTTGTTGTAAACGAGGTTCGCCACAAGGTTCTTCACTAAGGTGTTAAAATATCCCGGACGCTGTCATAGCAATGGGCTGTGTGGTCTTCCTAATTCTGCTTTTCAATGCAAGTCATTTTAAAAGCAGCAATGGACCATACGGATTAAGCAGACCTCATAACGGATACCATCCCCCCACCCTCTTCACCCTCCCATCCTCACTAATCAAACCATTCTAGTAATATCACAGTCAGAAAAATAAACAAACAATGAAACAAACAAACAAAAACGAACCAATCCTGCCAAACGTCTTGAAAAGTGGCATGGTGACTCCGTGAAGAACACAAAGTTAAGAAGTGCAATGGAGCAAATGGAAGAAAGTCTGTGAGTAATACAACTGAGTGGCCTCCCCTGGCAAACACAAAGTCTGGTGCCTGCTGTTGATGCTGATCCCGCGCTCCTCTGGTAATAGAGACAGTCTGAACAGATTTCATCTTTCTGCATACAGTTAAGGTCCTTCATTCTATAGTCTGAACAGATTTCATCTGTCTGCATACAGTTAAGGTCCTTCATTCTATAGTCTGAACAGATTTCATCTGTCTGCATACAGTTAAGGTCCTTCATTCTATAGTGTGAACAGATTTCATCTTTCTGCATACAGTTAAGGTCCTTCATTCTATAGTCGGAACAGATTTCATCTTTCTGCATACAGTTAAGGTCCTTCATTCTATAGTTTGAACAGATTTCATCATTCTGCATACAGTTAATACCCTTCATTCTATAGTCTGAACAGATTTCATCTTTCTGCATACAGTTAAGGTCCTTCATTCTATAGTCTGAACAGATTTCATCTTTCTGCATACAGTTAATACACTTCATTCTATAGTTTGAACAGATTGCATCTTTCTGCATACAGTTAAGGTCCTTCATTCTATAGTTTGAACAGATTTCATCTTTCTGCATACAGTTAAGGTCCTTCATTCTATAGTTTTAACAGATTGCATCTTTCTGCATACAGTTAAGGCCATTCATTCTATAGTTTGAACAGATTTCATCTTTCTGCATACAGTTAAGGTCCTTCATTCTGTAGTTTGAACAGATTTCATCTGTCTGCATACAGTTAAGGTATTTCATTCTATAGTTTTAATAGATTGCATCTTTCTGCATACAGTTAAGGCCATTCATTCTATAGTTTGAACAGATTTCATCTGTCTGCATACAGTTAAGGTCCTTCATTCTATAGTGTGTACAGATTGCATCTTTCTGCATACAGTTAAGGTCCTTCATGCTATAGTTTGAACATATTTCATCTGTCTGCATACAGTTACGGTATTTCATTCTTTAGTTTTAACAGATTGCATCTTTCTGCATACAGTTAAGGCGATTCATTCTATAGTGTGAACAGATTTCATCTTTCTGCATACAGTTAAGACCTTTCATCCTGTTTATAAACAGGAAAAATGATAGTGTTTACGGAGACATCCACTGCTCAGAATTGCACCTAAACACCTGATGAAAGTAACAAACTCTTGAAGATGGCCAGAGTCACAAAAGCATATACAACCCGTTTTTCCTTTGCATAAAAGATGTATTCTGATTTTGGTGTCACATGCTCACTGTTTTATGTGATAATGGGTATCATTGATTATGGTTATCAGGTTTGGCAGAGAGAAAGATATCCCACGTACCTCGCAGTGTGGATCAAAATTTAGCTCCTTTTGTTACTAGTGTGTGTGCGTGCACGCGCGCGTGTATATATATATATAATATATATAATATATATAAAATATATATATATAATTATATATATATATAATATATAATATATATATATATATATATTCATTATAACAAAGCTTGCTCTTATGTCTTAGATTGAAGAAATAGGGGAGATACGCATTCATACCTGCAGTGGCAGATGATCCTGCCTAACTAACAGTATGTGCTTGAGTGGGTGGATGGGGGAAAAAAATAAATAAATGCTTCTCAAAATGAGCCTTCAGCAAGCTTATATTCTCCAAGGGGAGAGACATCCTCCAATAGGGAGGGAAACTTACTAACATATAACTCCTGGTCATATACCGATATTTCGAAACTTGGTGGTTTCTCCTCAGTGACTGAGGAAAGTGCTAATTTGACTCCTCTGCCTTTTCAGTTTAAAGAGAATGCAATCCCAGAAAAGGCTGGTGTGCAATACCGTAGTATGTTGTTGATTTTCAAAAAAACAAAACCCAAAGGTTCCCAAAAAAAGAAAAAAAAACAAAAACAAAAAAGCAATTTTTTTGTGAAAAATAAAAAATTAAAAAAAAACCTCAAAAAAAGTCTGAGGGCCTTTTTGGAATAAACAAAAGGGCAAAAAAAAAAAAAATTTTCCCAAATTAAAAACCCAAAGGGGGGTCAAAAACCCCCCATCATTTTAAAAAAAACCCCCGTTTGAAAAAAGGAATACCGCATTATAAAGGGGCCCCCCCTTAAAATTTTCCCCCTTTAAAAAAAAAAAAATTTTAAAATTTTTTTTTCCCCAAACCAAGAAAATCCCAAAAAAGGGGGGGGTTTGGGGGGGGGAAACCCCCCTACTTCAATCAAGCATAAAGGCAACTTTGTTTTTTGAATTTTTGAGTATTGAAAACCCCCTCTTTAAAATTTTGGGGAAAACCCAAAAACCCGGGGGTTTTTAGTTTTTTTAAAAAAAAAAAAAAAAAAAAAAAAAATTAAAAAAAAAAATTTTAAAAAATAAAAAAATTAAATTTTTTAAAAAAAAAATAAAAAAAAAAAACCAAGAACAAAAAGCGTTTTTTTAAAAGAAAAACGGAAATTTTTTTTCCCAAAAATAATCCCCTTAGTGCCGAAAGGAGGGGGGAAAACAAATAACTTGCGTAATAAAAAAAAAATTAAAGATAAAAATATTAATGAAACCTTCAAGGAGTTTCCTTTAAAAAAAATTTTTTTTGGGTTTTGGGGGTTTTTTTTTTTTTTGGGGTTTTTTGAGATTTCAAAAAAAAAACAACCAAAGGTGCATCTAGAACAAAGAATCAAAGAGCAAACAGCACATTTCTTGTGAAAAGTAGAAAATATAAAATATCCTCTAAGACAAAGTGCTGAGGCCAGTTCTTGATGAATCCACAAGGGACTAAAATGCAACAACTAATAAATTCCAAGTATAAGTACCTGAAAGGCAGAGGAGTCCAAATTACCACTTTCCGCAGTCACTGAGGAGAACCACCAAGTTTCGAAATATCGGTATATGACCAGCATTATATGTAAGTGAGTTTCCCTCCCTATTGGAGGATGTCTCTCCCCCTTGGAGAATATAAGCTTGCTGAAGCTCATTTTGAGAAGCATTTTTTTTTTCCCCATCCACCCACTCAAGCACATACTGTTAGTTAGCAGAATCATCTGCCACTGCAGGTATGAATGCTATCTCCCCCTATTTTCTTCAATCTAAGACATAAGAGCAAGCTTTGTTTATAATTGAATATTTTTTGCAGTCATTGCAACACCAAGCTGCTCTGTAAGTATGCTGGAACGGTGCTCGGTACTTATCCTTGGAATTATTAGTTTGTTAATATAAATATAAATATATATAAATATATATATAAATATATAAATTATATATATATATAATATATATATATATATATATATATATAAATATATATATCCAAAAGAAAAAGACACAAGAACAACAAGCTGTTGTGGTTATAAATGAAATTTTCGGCTTTATTTGCCTTCGTCAGCACATGACATCCTCCCTGAGTGCCAGCAGGTAAGGTAGTGAGGGAAGAGACTAAATATTTCAATATGACGTAATAAAAAACAAATTACGTACTAGAATGATACTAACTCGACAGACGTGTCACAGGTAGTACTCGATGGAAGGAAGCTGTGTGTGTGTGTGTGTGTGTGTGTGTGTGTGTGTGCGTGTGTGTGTGTGCTGTGTGTGTGTGGTGTGTGTGTGTGGTGTGTGTGGTGTGTGTGTGTGTGTGTGTGTTGTGTGTACGTGCATGTATGTGTGTCCGTGTGTGTGTGTGTGTGTGTGTGTTGTGTGTGTTGTGGTGTGTGTGTGTGTGTGTGTGCGTGTGTGCGTCCGCGTGGTGTGTGTGTGTGTGTGTGTGTGTGTGTGTGTGTGTGTTGTGTGCGTGTGCGCGCGCGCGCATGCGAGTGCATGCGCTCGTATTGCGTGTGTGTGTGTGTGTGTGTGTGTGTGTGTGTGTGTGTGTGTGTTGTGTTAGTCCTTCAATTAATGTCTATTCACGTTTTGTGTCTAGACACACAAAATAGAAGAAGGCAGCAGCACTAAAAAACATACCAAGTAGCATCCAATAAAGATACAACATCTGCATCTCTTTACAGGTATGTAAAACTCGGACGCCGAGTCAATGTCATTGTCACATAGTATTGAGGACTTACGTAAAATTTCATCCAGGGAAGATTCAGCTAAAGCAAGAAAAGTCTTTTTTTAAAAGAAACAGTTCACATCTTAGTAGTTTCTGCATATTTGGTATCTTTTTCGCCACAGCTGTATTTTATGTCATTTGTAAATTTTGTTTTAAAACCATTAAGTTTAAGTCTGTAGATCAAGAGGTCATTGACCTTACATGAAGTGTGTGTGTGTGTGTGTGTGTGTGTGTGTGTGTGTTGTGTGTGTGTGTGTGTGTGTGTGTGTGTGTGGTGTGTGTGTGTGTGTGTGTGTGTTTGTGCGTGCGTGCGTGCGTGCGTCCGAATCCACAACAAATGACAGCGAAAGTGTGTCTCTACATGAGAAGTATCCAGGCTCCACAACAAACGATGGTGAAACACGCTGCCACAGGAGGAGAGTTTCAGAATCCACAGCAAACATGGCAAAAACATGTTGCCACAGAAGCATCCGGGCTCCACAACAACGTGACGGTGAAGACATGCAGTCACAGGAAAAGTACTCAGGCTCCACAACAAAATGATGGCGACGACATCTTGCCACAGGAGAAGTATCTGGGCTCCACAACAAAATGATGGCGACGAATTTGTCACAGGAAAGCATTTGCTCCACGACAAAATGCTTGAACATGCAGTTGCAAAAAGCACCTGGCTCCCACGAACACAAAGCTGAGGTGGCACACAAT
>JAFLJL010016389.1:0-2500 GCA_018398815.1 Conus ventricosus
ATAACAATGAGGAATCTCAATGTGTACACACAAGGGGCACCAATACCGCTCAGACATAACAATGAGGAATCTCAATGTGTACACAGAAGGGGCACCAATACTGCTCAGACATAACAATGAGGAATCTCAATGTGTACACAGAAGGGGCACCAATACTGCTCAGACATAACAACGAGGAATTTCAATGTGTACACAGAAGGGGCACCAATACTGCTCAGACATAACAAGGAGGAATCTCAATGTGTACACAGAAGGGGCACCAATACTGCTCAGACATAACAATGAGGAATCTCAATGTGTACACAGAAGGGGCACCAATACTGCTCAGACATAACAAGGAGGAATCTCAATGTGTACACAGAAGGGGCACCAATACTGCTCAGACATAACAAGGAGGAATCTCAATGTGTACACAGAAGGGGCACCAATACTGCTCAGACATAACAAGGAGGAATCTCAATGTGTACACAGAAGGGGCACCAATACTGCTCAGACATAACAAGGAGGAATCTCAATGTGTACACAGAAGGGGCACCAATACCGCTCAGACATAACAAGGAGGAATCTCAATGTGTACACAGAAGGGGCACCAATACCGCTCAGACATAACAAGGAGGAATCTCAATGTGTACACAGAAGGGGCACCAATACCGCTCAGACATAACAAGGAGGAATCTCAATGTGTACACAGAAGGGGCACCAATACGCTCAGACATAACAGGAGGAATCTCAATGTGTACACAGAAGGGGCACCAATACGCTCAGACATAACAAGGAGGAATCTCAATGTGTACACAGAAGGGGCACCAATACGCTCAGACATAACAAGGAGGAATCTCAATGTGTACACAGAAGGGGCACCAATACCGCTCAGACATAACAAGGAGGAATCTCAATGTGTACACAGAAGGGGCACCAATACCGCTCAGACATAACAAGGAGGAATCTCAATGTGTACACAGAAGGGGCACCAATACCGCTCAGACATAACAAGGAGGAATCTCAATGTGTACACAGAAGGGGCACCAATACCGCTCAGACATAACAAGGAGGAATCTCAATGTGTACACAGAAGGGGCACCAATACCCCTCAGACATAACAAGGAGGAATCTCAATGTGTACACAGAAGGGGCACCAATACCGCTCAGACATAACAAGGGAGGAATCTCAATGTGTACACAGAAGGGGCACCAATACCGCTCAGACATAACAAGGAGGAATCTCAATGTGTACACAGAAGGGGCACCAATACCGCTCAGACATAACAAGGAGGAATCTCAATGTGTACACAGAAGGGGCACCAATACCGCTCAGACATAACAAGGAGGAATCTCAATGTGTACACAGAAGGGGCACCAATACCGCTCAGACATAACAATGAGGAATCTCGATGTGTACACAGAAGGGGCACCAATACTGCTCAGACATAACAATGAGGAATCTCGATGTGTACACAGAAGGGGCACCAATACCGCTCAGACATAACAATGAGGAATCTCGATGTGTACACAGAAGGGGCACCAATACTGCTCAGACATAACAATGAGGAATCTCGATGTGTACACAGAAGGGGCACCAATACCGCTCAGACATAACAATGAGGAATCTCGATGTGTACACAGAAGGGGCACCAATACTGCTCAGACATAACAATGAGGAATCTCGATGTGTACACAGAAGGGGCACCAATACCGCTCAGACATAACAAGGAGGAATCTCGATGTGTACACAGAAGGGGCACCAATACGCTCAGACATAACAATGAGGAATCTCGATGTGTACACAGAAGGGGCACCAATACCGCTCAGACATAACAAGGAGGAATCTCGATGTGTACACAGAAGGGGCACCAATACCGCTCAGACATAACAATGAGGAATCTCGATGTGTACACAGAAGGGGCACCAATACCGCTCAGACATAACAAGGAGGAATCTCGATGTGTACACAGAAGGGGCACCAATACCGCTCAGACATAACAAGGAGGAATCTCGATGTGTACACAGAAGGGGCACCAATACTGCTCAGACATAACAATGAGGAATCTCGATGTGTACACAGAAGGGGCACCAATACCGCTCAGACATAACAAGGAGGAATCTCGATGTGTACACAGAAGGGGCACCAATACTGCTCAGACATAACAATGAGGAATCTCAATGTGTACACAGAAGGGGCACCAATACCGCTCAGACATAACAAGGAGGAATCTCGATGTGTACACAGAAGGGGCACCAATACTGCTCAGACATAACAATGAGGAATCTCGATGTGTACACAGAAGGGGCACCAATACCGCTCAGACATAACAAGGAGGAATCTCGATGTGTACACAGAAGGGGCACCAATACGCTCAGACATAACAATGAGGAATCTCGATGTGTACACAGAAGGGGCACCAATACCGCTCAGACATAACAAGGAGGAATCTCAATGTGTACACAGAAGGGGCACCAATCTGGGTGGTCTTGGCAGTGGGATGGAGGGAGGGAGAGGAAA
>JAFLJL010016389.1:7500-10587 GCA_018398815.1 Conus ventricosus
GACAGAGAGAAAGACACATCAGGAAAGACAGAGACAGCAAGCACTGTAAGGAAGGGAGGGAGAGAGGGTGTGGGAGGGGGGAAAGAGAGACAGAGACAAAGACAGAGAGAAAGACACATCAGGAAAGAAAGAGACAGCAAGCACTGTAAGGAAGGGAGGGAGAGAGGGTGTGGGAGGGGGGAAAGAGAGACAGAGACAAAGACAGAGAGAAAGACACATCAGGAAAGAAAGAGACAGCAAGCACTGTAAGGAAGGGAGGGAGAGAGGGTGTGGGAGGGGGGAAAGAGAGACAGAGACAAAGACAGAGAGAAAGACACATCAGGAAAGAAAGAGACAGCAAGCACTGTAAGGAAGGGAGGGAGAGAGGGTGTGGGAGGGGGGAAAGAGAGACAGAGACAAAGACAGAGAGAAAGACACATCAGGAAAGAAAGAGACAGCAAGCACTGTAAGGAAGGGAGGGAGAGAGGGTGTGGGAGGGGGGAAAGAGAGACAGAGACAAAGACAGAGAGAAAGACACATCAGGAAAGAAAGAGACAGCAAGCACTGTGAGGAAGGGAGGGAGAGAGGGTGTGGGAGGGGGGAAAGAGAGACAGAGACAAAGACAGAGAAAAGACACATCAGGAAAGAAAGAGACAGCAAGCACTGTAAGGAAGGGAGGGAGAGAGGGTGTGGGAGGGGGGAAAGAGAGACAGAGACAAAGACAGAGAGAAAGACACATCAGGAAAGAAAGAGACAGCAAGCACTGTAAGGAAGGGAGGGAGAGAGGGTGTGGGAGGGGGGAAAGAGAGACAGAGACAAAGACAGAGAGAAAGACACATCAGGAAAGAAAGAGACAGCAAGCACTGTAAGGAAGGGAGGGAGAGAGGGTGTGGGAGGGGGGAAAGAGAGACAGAGACAAAGACAGAGAGAAAGACACATCAGGAAAGAAAGAGACAGCAAGCACTGTAAGGAAGGGAGGAGAGAGGGGTGTGGGAGGGGAGAAAAGAGAGTCAAACAGAAAACACCTTTTTTTTTTAATAATAATTATCTTGCAACGACAGTAGCCATTTTTGTCTTTTGATGCGTTCATTGTCTGAGAATGATTCTTGTGTGTGGATATTGATGAGCATACGCAAGAGTAGTTAGTGGACTGTCTGTTTCTACAGACTGATCGAAGCAACCAAACCCCACAGCAACAGACTACAGTATCACCTTCCACAAAGTAACAACCACCAGCTTCCCCCTCAATCAGACTACAGTACAAAGTAACTACCACAGTTCCCCCTCAACAGACTACAGTACAAAGTAACTACCACCAGTTTCCCCTCAACAGACTACAGTACAAAGTAACTACCACCAGTTTCCCCCTCAACAGACTACAGTACAAAGTAACTACCACAGTTTCCCCCTCAACAGACTACAGTACAAAGTAACTACCACAGTTCCCCCTCAACAGACTACAGTACAAAGTAACTACCACCAGTTTCCCCCTCAACAGACTACAGTACAAAGTAACTACCACAGTTTCCCCCTCACAGACTACAGTACAAAGTAACTACCACAGTTTCCCCCTCAACAAACTACAGTACCACCTCCTACAAAGTAACTACCACCAGTTTCCCCTCAACAGACTACAGTACAAAGTAACTACCACCAGTTTTCCCCTCAACAGACTGCAGTACAAAGTAACTACCACCAGTTTTCCCCTCAACAGACTGCAGTACAAAGTCGCTACCACCAGTTTTCCCCTCAACAGACTGCAGTACAAAGTAACTACCACCAGTTTTCCCTCAACAGACTGCAGTACAAAGTAACTCCCACCAGTTTCCCCTCAACAGACTACAGTACAAAGTAAATACCACCAGTTTCCCGCTCAACAGACTGCAGTACAAAGTAACTACCACCAGTTTCCCCTCAACAGACTACAGTACCACCATGTACAAAGTAACTACCACCAGTTTCCCCCTCAACAGACTACAGTACAAAGTAACTACCACAGTTTTCCCTCAACAGACTACAGTACAAAGTAACTACCACCAGTTTCCCCTCAACAGACTACAGTACAAAGTAACTACCACCAATTTCCCCTCAACAGACTACAGTACAAAGTAACCACCACCAGTTTCCCCTCAACAGACTACAGTACCACCATGTACAAAGTAACCACCATCAGTTTCCCCTCAACAGACTACAGTACAAAGTAACCACCACCAGTTTCCCCTCAACAGACTACAGTACCACCATGTACAAAATAACCACCACCAGTTTCCCCCTCAACAGACTACAGCACCACCATGTACAAAGTAACCACCACCAGTTTCCCCTCCACAGACTACAGTACCACCATGTACAAAGTAACCACCACCAGTTTCCCCCTCAACAGACTACAGCACCACCATGTACAAAGTAACCACCACCAGTTTCCCCCTCAACAGACTACAGTACCACCATGTACAAAGTAACCACCACCAGTTTCCCCTCCACAGACTACAGTACCACCATGTACAAAGTAAACACCACCAGTTTCCCCCTCAACAGACTACAGCACCACCATGTACAAAGTAACCACCACCAGTTTCCCCTCCACAGACTACAGTACCACCATGTACAAAGTAAACACCACCAGTTTCCCTCTCTCTCTCTCTCTCTCTTTCTTTCTTATCTCCACATCCCCTGCCCTCCTTGTTCACATACTCCTCCCCATTCCCTCTTCCAACGCTGCCCAACGCCCCCGTCCCACAGGTAACCTAGGCATAGCAGCTTGTACCTGGGCAGTCCCTTGGGGCAAATCAAATGACTTGAACTTTGTAGGACCTCTCAGTTGGTCTGGCCATGCCTGAATGCACCTCAATCATCATGGTCACTCAACCCCTTCTCTCTGGTGGCTTATTCCACTCTCCCTCCTATTTCTACACTCCATCCTGCTCCCCCCCCCCCCCCTTCCCTCTCCCCGCTCGCCCCTCCCCTCTCCACTTAACCCCCAATGACCCAGGAAAATTAACTCTGTGTGTGATCGCTATCACATTCTCAAGGCCACTTGCCCAGCGACCTCCTAAACCTTTGTGGTTAAAGTGCTACACAGGAGGAAGGAAAGGTAAGTTGGTGATC
>JAFLJL010016390.1:0-2500 GCA_018398815.1 Conus ventricosus
CTCTCAGCCAATTTGCCCAGCGTAGAAAAGGGAACTGGGAAGAATTGAGGGTTCAAACGATGACGAGATGGAGGTGGAAGGAAAGAAGTAGGGATGAGTGGGGTGGGGTTAGAACCGCTGAAGAGGTGCGCGCGCGCGCGCGCGCGCGTGTGTGTGTGTGTGTGTGTGTGTGTGTGTGTGTGTGTGTGTGGTGTGTGTTGTGTGTGTGTGTGTGTGTGTGTGTGTGTGTGTGGATGGGATGGGGTGGGGTGGGGTTTAGGGTGACTAGAAGGATTAGGAGTTAATGGATCAGCAAGGAGAGGAAGTTTTAGAATATGGAGTAGGGCTGGAAGAGAAAGACGAAAAAAGCAGAAGGCAAAACGCGACTGAAGAATAGAAGAACGAGGAGAAATCTAAAGGAAAAAAAAGTAGGAGGAACAAGAAGACAAAAACAAGGAAGCGCAGAAGAAGGGGGTGGGGGGGGGGGGGGGGGGGGGGGGCAAAAGGAAGAGTAGGAGGACAAAGGACAATGAGAAAGAAAGAAAAGATGAAGGAATAACAGGAGGAAGATGAGAATGAAGATCCAAGAAAGGACTAGAAAGAATTGTAGAAGGAAACGTAAAATGGGTGGAGACGAGAAGGAAGAATAGACTAAGGGAAGGAACGATAGGAGGAATATGAGAAGGAAGAAGATGAGGTCGCAGAATACAAAGAATAGCAGAAGGAAAAGGAAGAAAAGGAGGATGAGGAGACTGAAGACTCGGAGAAAAGGAAGAAAGAATGAGAAAGGGAAAAGAGAAGAGGAATGAGAAATGGAGATTGACGGATAGGAGGAGAAGAATGTATAAGAGAAGGAAAAGAATAGGAGAAGGAGAAGAAAAACAAGAGGAGTCGAGGATATGCTGATGAAACTGTAATAAAAGATGAGAAGACAGAAATGGTACAGAGGAAGATATGAGTAAACGATGTAAAGGAGAGGAATAGAAAGTAGAAAGAAGAATAGGATGAAACAGATAGAAGTGTAGAAAGAGGAGGGTGGGGCGGAGATGGAAAAGAAATGAAGGAAAGAAGGGGGAGCGCTGAAATGGGGGGGGGGGGGGGGGGGGGGGGGGGGGGGGAGGGGCCAAAAGAAAGAGCAGGAAATCGATGGAGGTGAACGAGAAGGTGAAAGTGCTGGAGGAGTAGGAGAGCTAAGGTTTATTCCTCAACATTTTTCTTTATCCACTCTGTGCGTGTGTGTGCGTGCATGCGCGCGTATGTGTGAGTGTGTGAGTGTGTGTATGGGTGTGTGGTGTGTGTGTGTGTGTTGTGGTGTGTGTGAAGCTTTTATCTGTACTTTCTTTCGTCTTTTTTTCTTTGTTAACGTTTGCCATCCAGGCTGTTGTAACGGAAAACTGTTTTCCACTGCTTGAAGCTAATGTGTATGTTCCTTTTTTTCCTTCAAAAGTTTTCGAGTCGATGCTTGTTGTTTAATTTCGAATTATTTCAGAACGTTTCCGAGCTAATGCTCGCTTTAGGAAATGTTTTTAGTCCAGCTTTATTTCTATAACTTTTTTAGTTTCTCTTTTATAAGATTTTGTTTTAAATACTAAATACAGTCTAGAGACCCTCCACAGTCTCAAGCCTGTGGCTGAACGATAGATCTATTCTCTTAACGGCTCGTCTTTCCTGATCTATCTAGTCCTTCTCAGTTATAGGGAGACGTTGGTACTATTTTTGCAGAGTCGCTTACCGATCCTTTGTTGGCTGGCTGCTGTGCTGTTTATGCTGGTTTCTCTTGGCTATGGCACCACACGTCCATGAACATTTGCTTTCTTTCACGTGTGTTCAAGTGTTTTTCTTGACGTCATCTGCTTTTTGGTTTTTCTCCTTTTTCCCCTTTCTGCTTCTCTCTCTCTCTCTCTCTCTCTCTCTCTCTCTCTCTCTCTCTCTCTCTCTCTCTCTCGTTTTCTCCCCCGCTCTTTGTTTACTTCTTATTTTCATGCGTTTATTTCTTCTTCTTTTTTCTATTTTTCTTTACCTATTGCAATATGAATGTTTTTTCTTCTCACATCAGACAAAACCTTGCTTTGAATATTTTTTTCTTAATTTATTTATCATATCAGTACTTCATTTCTGTATTCATTCATTCCTTCACTTAATTGTTCAGTGAGTGAGTCTTCTGTTCCTCACTTAGAATTTGATTTTTCTTCCTTTTATTTTTGTTTGCTACAAGAGAAATGCCGCGAGCAGAGAAGACCCTTGTTCATCGCCTTCATCAACCTGACCAAGGCGTTCGACTTGGTCAGTAGGTCAGGCCTCTTCACCCTCCTACACCGGACTGGATGTCCCCCCGAGCTCCTGAAGATGATCGCGTCGTTCTATGACAATATAAATGGCACTGTCCAGTATGACGGTTCATCTTCGGACCCCTTCCCAATCAAGAGCGGTGTCAAACAAGGGTGCATGCTTGCTCCGACAATCTTCGGCGTCTTCTTCTCCCTGCTGCTGCGCTACACCTTCTGATAGTCTGAAGACGGCA
>JAFLJL010016390.1:11207-23707 GCA_018398815.1 Conus ventricosus
GATCTGGCTTCCCCCGATGACATTTTTCACATTGTGGGCTTTAAAAAAAAAAAAGAAGAAGAAGAAGAAAGAAGAGAGAAAAGTCCACAGAGTTGTGGCGTGGGTTTCTTGTTGTGACTGGTTGTCCGGGCAGACAATGATAGGCTCCCTGGTATGGCGTCTGGTATAGTGTGTGGCCGCACCTTACAGGAAAAAGAGATGACCTCTGTGGTTACACTGCCACCGATTCTGCAGAGACAGCATTAATGTAAATGTTGTTGCTTTGTTGTTTCTTTGTTTGTTTGTTTGTTGTAGCAGTGATGTCCCCACGGTGTGTGGAGAGTGGAGCTGCATGTTTGCTTGAAGAATCTTGACATCCTTTTTACGTTGTTGTTGTTGCGGAGCTTTGCTGACGTGTTTATTGCTGGTGTTGTTTGCGTGTAGGGCTTAGGTTTCGACTCATGCATGAAGCGGGGACATCCAGTTCGTCTGCATGTCATTTTACCCCGGTTGAATTCGCCTGACCTGTGTTTTTGTTTTTCGTGCTCTGAATCACTGATCCCAGTAACTAAAACAGATCGGACTGCTGTTTTGTGAACGAAATGGTTGTATTTCATGCATAAAAACCCTGAGAAATATACATGCACTGAAATATGCATGCGCTACACATATGTCCCCGCACATATACACTCATACGCATGCAGCCACGCACACAAACACAGATTCTCTCTCTCTCTCTCACTCTCTCTCTCTCTCTCTCTCTCTCTCTCTCTCTCCCCTCTCTCTCTCTCTCTCTCACACACACACACACACACACACACCACACACACACACACACACACACACACACGCACGCACGCGTGCAGACACAAAAACACACATACACACACATACATGCATGCACATACACACACAAACACACAAACACACACACACACATGTATATATATATATATATATATATATATATATATATATAGAGAGAGAGAGAGAGAGAGAGAGAGAGAGAGAGAGAGAGAGAGAGAGAGAGAGAGAGAGAGAGAATGGTACTGAGCGCAACCTTAATAACAGTGCTCAACCACAGTGGGAGCGACATTTGTTACATTAAAAGCAAGTTAAAATCAAGCTGCTAAAAACATCTACAAATTTGTTTCACGCTGTGCGATCGTCAGGATGTGATGAGCTTGTATTGCCAGTGCCACGTATTTATATATATATAGCTAGCTGGCTTGCTGTTGTTTTTTTTCCCGTGCTACATGTGTTTCTCAGGTATTGGTTTTATTCACTGATAGGAACTTCCATCTGGAAAAACACATATGAAGTAATACAATGGTTCAAAAAACTCAATAAACAAGAAAAGACAGTTTTTATAACTTTTGACATAGTAGATTTCTACCCATCTATAGATGAAAAGCTACTAACTAAAGCTATAAAATTTGCCACAAGTACGCAGAAATATCAGGGTCAGAAATGGAAATCATTTTCCACACAAGAAAACTTTACTGCACAGTAAAAATGAAACCTGGATTAAGAACACAAGCAGGAATTCAACTTTCGATGTCACAATGGGATCACATGATGGTGCCGAAACTTGCGAACTTGTCGGACTATTCATGTTATCTAATATTCAGAACAAAACTTGGAAAACAAACTGGACTGTACAGGGATGACGGCCTTGCCGCTCTGAATGACAACCCTAGGAATATTGAAAATAAGAAAAAAGATTTTGTGTAAATTGTCCACAACCAAAACTTAAAAATCACCATAGAAGCAAACAAAAAGATAGTGAACTATTTAGACATAACGTTAGACCTCAACCGACACACATATAAACCACACAAGAAACCAAATGATACGCCTGTCTATGTAAACATCAAAAGCAATCACCCACCCTCCATACTGAAAACAATACCCAAAAGCATAAATAAAAGACTATCCAATTTGTCATGTAACGAAACAGTATTCAACAATGCTACAGCTGAATACCAAGAGGTGTTACATAAAAGTGGCTACAATTACAAACTACGATACGATCCAGACAATGATACAAAAAGATGCAGAAAGAACAGGAAAAGGAATATCATATGGTGCAATCCCCCATATGATGCAAGAGTTAAAACAAATGTAGGGAAAGAATTCTTTAAAATCTTGACATCATCTTTCCCAAAAGACCATAAATTATTTAAGATATTCAACAAAAACAACATCAAGTTATCATATTCATGTATGCCGAATCTTACAAATGCCATCGATTCAGCAAACAAAATGAAAAGCAGCACAGAGAAAAAGGAGGGTAACGAAAGGAAATCTTGCAACTGTACCTAAAAAGAACAGTGCCCCCTGAGCAACAAATGCCTTTACAACAACATTGTGTACCAAGCCACTGTAACATCAGAGAACACAAAAGAAACATATGTAGGTATCACTGAAAATCAATTCAAAACTAGATATGCAAACCACAAACAATCATTCAACAAAGAAAGATATAAAAACCAAACAGAATTGAGTAAATACATTTGGAAACTTAAAGATAAAAACATAGACTACAACAATATCTTGGAAAATCTTAAAAAGAGCAGCACCATACAACAACATTTCAAAAAAATGTAATCTATGTCTTACAGGGATATACATTATACTATGTAACCACAGTTGGCAACTCTAAATGTTAGAACAGAAATGGTTAACAATTGCAGACACAGATGGAAGTTCCTATCAGTGAATAAAACCAATACCTGAGAAACACATGTAGCACGGGAAAAAACAACAGCAAGCCAGCTAGCTATATATATATATATATATATATATATATATATATATATATATATATCTATATATATTATATATATATATAGACAATGGTAGTAAATACCAGCAGAGATTTAAAAAAATGCTCAACCGGACTGGGAGCAACATTTGTTAAAAGGTAAGGTTTAAAACTATCTACAGCGCTGTTTCATGCGGATGCAATCATCAGGATGTGGTGGGTCTGTGCTGCCGGTGTTTTATAACTGCTTGTGTTGTCTGTCATCACGTGCTGTCTGTGTTTTTCGTGTGTTTCTGGTAGAGAACAGTAAAAAAGCCGACTCTAAGCCACTTTCACCCTCCACCGAGTTTTTGGGCGAAAGTGGCCTAAAAGCCGCCTTTTCCTGTGGCGGAAGAGAGAGAGAGAATCACCGGCAGACAGACAGAGAAGAGAGAGACAGAGAGAGAGACAGACAGACAGACAGAGAGGCGGGCAGACACACACACACAGCATTTTACCAATTCTAACTCACTTGCTCCTCCACCAAGTTTTCGGGCGAAAGTGCCCTAGAATCAGCATATTACTGTTCTCTGACAAGTAAGACTTCAATACCAAAAAATAACGATTATCTACAAACAAACATACTGTGCAGGGTTATCCGTTTTTAATACTAATTTACTAAACTTTTCAGATTTCAGTTTTTGTTTAATCCTATGTTTTTCCTGGTCATTTTCAATAACATCATTTTCGCGCAAACATTCTTCAAATGAGTCTCTGTCTTTCATGTGAAATAAAACTACAGTCTTTAACGTTCTCAAAAGTTTTTTTTAAAACCGATTTATTTTTTCGGGCTTTAAAATCCACACACTTTTTCTAGCATGTTTTTCCACTGAAAGCAAATTTTTGTTTAAAGTGTTTTTTTTTTTTAAAACTAGGGCTCTTTCTTTTTTAAAACAGTTTCATAAAAAATAGTGTTGCTTTCCCTTAAAACAGTCTATAAAACTGTTTAAAACACTCACTCAGTTTATTGCTAGGAAAAAAACTAAATATATGTCACATCTTTTTCCTTAAACCTTCTATTATGATATGCTTTTTTTTTTCCATTTAATGTTGGACAGAAAAAACCAAATATGATTAAAATTAAAACCGATAAACTGTTTGAAATAGGCCCTTAGGAAAAAATTATTTTTTTTCCCCCAACCCCAGTCGCCAAAAATTAATGGCAATGAGGGGTTTTTTTCATAATTTTTAACTGTTTCCTATTTTTTATAACAGAACTTAATCTAACCCGGGGTTTTTGGTTTTTATATACCCCTTTTAAAAAATTTTTTCATTAAAATTTAAAACCCTTTAAAGGCCTAAGTGTTTTTAAGATTAAATAAAATTTTCAGTGCTGAAAAGATTGTTTCATTTAGATTTAATTTGATTTTTTTGCTTGTTGTTATGCCCTTTAAAAATATTCTCCCATTGGGGAAGCTTGAAAACAGAAACTTTAAGACTGTCAACGTTAAGTTTTGCCAGTAATTAGAATTCTTTAAAAAGGACGTCATTTAAGGGCCCAAAAAAACCCCCATCCCTCTCCTTTTTTTTAAGGACAGTATTTCAAAATTATTTTTTGGAACGTGTCCCCAAAATTTCATTTGCGGCATAAACCCGTTTTTTGTAGAACCCCATCTTTTAAAACCCCCTTTCTCTTCTGTGGAGGATTTTTCTTTTTTTTCCCCTTTCGGCTTTATTTAAATCTCTTTCCGTTATTGTCATTGGCTTTAAGGACTTACAGGAAAAAGGGCCCCCATTTTTTAAATGCTTTTCTGAACTTTTTTGACGCCCAAAAAAATGAAAAAGGGGCTTATGAATTAAAATTTTTAAATTTCCCATTTAAAAAAGGTTTCAAAGTGCCATTTGGGCCCGGGGCTTTCGAACTATTTTATATTCATACGGGCCCAACATTTTTTGGGCCTCTAGATTGCGAAATTTGGGTTAGTTTGGGAAACTTTTTTTTTGTCCCCAACCTTTTTGGGTTTTAAATCCCCTTTCTTTAGGGGTACTAAAACCTTAAAAAGCCCCCTATCCCCCAAATTTCTGTTAAAAGTCCGCAACGTCTGAAAGGTTTTTTAAAATTCAAAAATTATACCCTTACAGGGGGCAAAATGTAACCCCTGGTTTTTGGCCCACGGGGACATTTTTTTTTTGTAACTTTATTTTTTTATTTCCAAAAAAAATGTGCAGGTTACACTTTTCAAAAATTTTCCCCCGCTTTGTCTTTGATTTTTTTTTAAAATTAAACCGCCCCTTCCCAAAAACTAATCTTTAAAAATTTGTAAATTAGGGAATTGTTTTTAATTTCAAAATTCGCAATTTTGCAGCTTTCCCTGAGGGAAGAGCTTTTAAAAAAACGGGTTGGGGGCCCCTTCCCTTTTTCATAAAAAGGTTTTCACAGGGGGCTTAGCGCCCAAAAAGGAACATAGAGTAATGAAATGAAATGCAAGATTGAGGGGGACTTTCCCCTAAAAACGTGGGTTTCATCTGGCAAAACCACAAAAAAAAACATGGGGGGGTAGTTGTAGTTGAAAAAGCCTTTAGCATTTTAGTAGCCCCTCTATCAAAATCTTTATTTTCCCTTTTCAGGTTTTGAATGTTAATATTTTTTTTTTAGTTTTGCTTTTTAAAGGGTTTAAGAGTAAGTCAAATTTAAAAAATTGCTTTTTTTATTTGAGAAAAAACCCGTAATACCACCCGGTATTGTTAACTTTTTAAAAACGTTCGTTTTTTTCCTTTCATTTTTTTGTAATCTTATTTTTCCCCCTTGGCTTTAGTTATTTTAAAATTCGACTTTGAAAAAATATTTCATGGGCGCGACCGTTTTGGCCCCGAAAATTTTTATAAAATAGCATGTTCTAAAAACGAAGGGGGGTTTGGGGGTTGTTATTTTCCCAAAACTTTTTTTTAAAAAAAAATTAAAAAATGAGCGCTTTAAAATATATTTGGCGCAAAATATTTTTTGGGGCCCCGCACTACAATTTTAAAAAAATATAGCAACTGTTTACTCTTGGACTTTTGCTGTGACCCAGACTGCTTCTTTCAAAAAAAGGTGAGTACTCCATTAAAGGGAGCTATTTTTAACCCCCCTATTAAAAAAAGAGCACACCCGAAAGCGTGGTTTATTCATCCAAAGGGCAGTTTTATCAGAACCAGTTAAATTTGCTGTGTTTTGTGCATCAACTGGGTGTGGAGTTTTCGAAAGCTATAAATTTAAATCACCTTTTATCCTTTGGTGGGTCATTTGTACAGTTTTTTCTTTTTTTCTATTAAAACCTTTTGACGTTTTTGATTTGAACTGCAAGCCCCATTCCCGGGAATAAAAAATTTCTTTTTTTTAATCCATTTAGCAAAAAGAATAGACATGAAGGTTTTAAAAGGAAATTTTTTAAACAAAATTTCAATATTAAACAAAAAGGCCCAGACTTTGGGAAAAAAGGTTTTTAATCAGGGCCCCTTAGGCTTTTCCCATTTTTTTTTCAAGGGCCCGGCCGGGTTTTTCCGGCCTTTTCTTTTTCAAAATTTTTTCGGGCCCCCTTGGGGCCAAAAAACGGGGGGAACCATTTTCAAACGGGGCTTGGGCCCATTTTTTTAGGCCAATTCTAGGGGCCCCTTTAAAATTTGGGGCCCGGGAATAAAAAAACGGAAAAAAAAAAAAAACGCCCCTCTTTTTTTCTTTTATTTTCCGTTTGGGTTTTTTGGGAGGCCCCGCAAGCACAGGAAAAGGATCGAGCATAATTTAAACCTTTTTAAAACTGGCTTTGACCCCCCAAAAAAACCCAAACAAAAAAAAAAAAAAAAACTTAGAAAATTTTTTTTTAGGGGGCGCCTTTTAATTCTCCCAGTTGATGCCCTTTTAAAGTATTAAAAGGGTACCAAAAGTTTTAAAATTACGAAGATCAAAAAAGTAGATTTTGCTGTTGGCCCAAGGGTTTTTTATACATGTTTCCCCTTTCTGACCTCGGGGACTCCAGATTGGTCAATAATAAACTATAATAATAAAAATTCTTTATAGCAGGCAATAAAAACAGCCCCGGTTTGGGAAAAAAAAAAAAAAAAAAAACCCATAAATTCTGACCCCAGAAAATAATTTAAAAAAAAAAAATTAAAAGGGAACACCCAAAGGGAATTAAGCCCATCCAACCCCCCAAAGGGGTCCCAACCCCCAAAAAAGTAAATTAAAAAGGACCCCAGCAAAGCTCGCGGCCCTCTAAATGGGCAAATTGACCAGGAATATGAAAAAAAAACAGCCCCTTTGTTTTTTAAATTAAAAACTGGCATAAGGGAATTATTTGGGGTTTTTATCTTTAAACAAAATTTTTTTAAAACCCAAATTTAAAAGGGGAACTAATGCCCCAATTAAGTTGCCCCGGCCAAAAACCCCAAAAATCCCTTTGTTGCAGTAGAAAAAAGCCAGCTAACAAAAAATCCCCCAAAATTTTTCCCGGGTTTTAAAAGCGTCCAGGGCCTTCCCAAAGCAAATTTTTTTTAAATTTAAAACTTGAAAAGATGATAAAAGCTTTTTTTTTTTTTACCCATGTTTTTATCGGGGCGATGGGGGGCCGGGGGGGCCACTAAAAATTTTGCCCTCCCCCACCGCCTGAAATACCCAAAATTACCGGGTTGTACTTAGGGGAAAAATCCTAAGGCCTTTTAAAACCCGTTGTTTAAATGGGGACCCCCGGGCTCCCCTTAAACAGCGTTCGGATTTCGTTCTGCTAGCGTTGGGGTCTTCATAAAAAAATTTTTGGGGTTTGTTTTCTTTTTCTTTTCCACTTAAAGTTGAAAAAAATTGGCCCCGGGTTAGTGGGTTTTTCGTCATTCTAGTCTTCCCGTTTCTTTCTTGTTCAAGTTTTTTTTTAGTTTTTGGGGGGGCCCTATTCTTTTTTTAAATATCGGGGCCCAAAAGGTTGGGGGTCATGCCTCAGCGATTTTTTTTCTTTTTCTTTTTTTATTTTGCTATCTAGTTCCCCTGGGTTTTGCAAAATTTGGTTTTTTTAATTCCCCCTTTTGTTGGTTTTTAAAAGCATAAATCAAGGGCCTTTTTTAGTTCTCGCAGGGGTTTAGGGGGTTATTGAGTCTTTTGTTTTAGTTTTTTTTAACCCCTTTTTTTCTTTTAAAAAAAACGGGTTTTTTGGCTTCTATTGTATTTATTAATTCGCCTGCTGTTTGATTTAATTTTTTTAAGGGTTCCTTTTTTGCTTTTGGGGTTATCTGTTGGGAGTTCTTGCAGTGTTTTTTAATTTTTAGAAACCCCTCCCCCCCTTTTTAATTTTGGCCTAAAAAGGGCCAAGGCGATTTTGTTTCTTTCCCCACTGAGTCTATTTTAATTGAACCCACGGCTAAAAAATTTTTGATGGGGCTTTTTTTTGTTGTAAGCTGAAAAAGTTGGGCCTTGGTCGCTCCCCACAAAAAAAATGGTCATTTTTTTACTTCAAAAAACATTTGGGTCTAAAAAATTCGGGAGGGTTTTTGGCCCCAAATTTGGTATAATGACTGGCCTTATTTCTGTTAATTTTACCCACTTGTTGGTAAAAATTTTCTCCCCTTTTTTGCTAAATTTATATGCAATAGAGGGCCCCCGGGGATTTCCGCTCCCAAAGGGGGAACACTATGTCGGGCTCCCCGATTTAAAAAATTTTAAAATTTTTTCTTCAATGCCTGCCCCTTTTTTCTTTAATTTTTTTAAATTTTTTTATTTTTTTTTTAAAAAAAATGTTACATGCTTATGGTTGATTCTTGACCGCCCTAGAAAAAACTAAAAAAACCCTTTGGGGGTTTAAGGGGAAAAAAACGGAATATTATGTTCCAATTAATCCATCTACTATTGTTTAAAATCAAATTTTTTACTTTCAAATTTCCGGGGCCTAGGAGCAGATGAAAATGATTGTGCCCGGCTTTTGGGGCCCTCTTACTTTCAAAATAGTACTTGATTAACCAAAAGACCCCAAAAAGGGGGCAGTTTTTTTCAGAAAATTTTTGGGGGGGCAAAATTTTTTTAAGAAAAATTTTTATTAAAAAATTGGGGGCAAGAAAAATTTTTTTTTTACACAATGCAGGGCATATTTTTAACCCATTTGTCTTGGCTAACCCGGGAAAGAAAAAGGGTTTATCTTGGGGTTTCAGGAAAAAAAAAAAATGAAAAAAAGCACTAAAAATAGAATAGGTGGGCCCCAGATTCTAAAGGACGGCAAAAAGTTTGTGGCTGTAAAAATTTTCGTTTGGGAAAATTTTTCCCCTTTTTCCCCCCCTTAGATTTTGAGTTGTTAAAAACGCATGGGGCCATTTCTTTCAAGGAGCATTAAAAGACAGACTGGGCATTTTTTAAATAAATTTTAAAAGAATAAAAAGTGTTTAAAATCAACAGACCCGAAGCAAAAAACAGCAAATTTTTGGGCATTTTCGTTTAGAGTTTGACCCTTGGTTTGCAAACCCTAATTTAGCAAGGGGGGATTGAGCAAACCCAAAATCAGTCAAAAAATTTGCAATATATTTTCGAAGAGTGATTCATTTAAACATTTCCTAGAAGCAGGGGAGGGCCCCTATATGGAAATTTTTTTTTTTGGGGTTTTCAGCAAGATCGCTTAAAAGGGATTTTATTGGGTGTTTGGAAAATGAAAAACCATTTAAAAGAGGAATTTAAAAAAATTTTTTTAAACCAAAAAAAACGAAAAAATACAATGTTCGGGTTGAGGGCAGTCCCTAACCAAATCTATTTCTTGCGGCCCTTTAAAACCCTTTTCAGCATTTTGATGAAAAAAAGAAAACTGTTTGGGGGGGAGGTTTTAGAAAAACCAACAGTTTAACCTTGTGGGCCCAAAGCTTTTTCACCTTAAAAGTTTTAGGGGCTTGAAGAAATTTTTTAACAACAAAAAACGGGTTTTTGGATTTTACCTAAGGTCAAAAAGAGGATAAAACAGGGTTTTCATGGGGCGGGAGAGCTGTGAGGGGGCGTTTAAAAAACATTCAAATTGTAAAGAAGAAGAAGCCCAAACGCTTTTAAAGTACATTTGGGTTTTTAAAATATGATGCGCAAATCGGAATATTGGAAAAAAACAGATTTTAAAAAATATACCCAAAACCCAAAAAAATTTTTATTTTATAAAAAAAGGGTTTTCTGTTCAAGTTTATCCAAAAGTGCCTACCGCGCCGCCAAAAGAAGAGATAGTAGAAAAAAACCCAACAAAAAAAAACCTTTTTTGATTACCCCCAAAACTTTCCCCAAAAAGCAGCAAGTATAGGGGCCAAAAAACCTTTTAAAAAACAGCAAAACCCCAAAAAGAAGGTATTTTTTGCTGCCTTTAATGCTGTTACATATGTTAATTGGAAGCCATCGATATAAAATGCTTAAACAGCAGGGAAAAGGAGTGGTTTGGGCCCCTTTTTTAACAGGCATAGGCGCCCCCCCCCGCCCGCTTTTCCTCTAGGGAGGTTTTTCTTTTGCTCTCGGTTCTGTGTTCATTTGCTGTAAAATGGGGCTGGCCAAAAAATTTAAAAAAAAAAAAATCCAAAAAACACCCCGCATGGGTTTAATAAATAACAGTAAAATTAGCTCGTTTTTTAAAAAACAATTTAAAAAAAGCGCTAGTTGGTTTAAACATTTACGGAAAGAAAAAAATTTAATCCCTTTTCCCGGGCCCCATTTTGATGGGCTAAAAAAAGGCCCAAAATTTGATCTTAAAAAAAAAGGCGGGGGGGGGACAAGTTTTTTTTAAAACCGCCAGGCCCCCCAGCAGATAAAAAAGGGAAAAAGCTTAAAAAAGTTTAAAGGAGACATTAAAACCCGTTTCCCAAACAGTTTACATTAAAAAACACCAAAGGTGGTTTTTACTTTTGTTTATTGGGGGCCAAGGGGCCAAAAAAAACCCTTAGTATTGGGGTTTTGATTAAGTATTTTTTTTTTAAAATTTAAAAAAAAATTTTGGCTTTTTTAAAAAGAAAAGGGAAAACATGGCTTTTTAAAAATTGAAGGACAAAGGGGCGAATTGTTTGAAAGGGAAAGCTCGAGAGAGGGGCGTTTATCAAGAGCACCTGAATTTATATTTATTTTGAAAGTCATTGGGCCCAACAAAAGTTACAGGCCAAAAGGTTTTTTTCATGGGTATTTCCAAATTCCCAAATAAAAAAAAAATTTGACCCGCCAAATTTTAAAGAAAAGTTTTGCCCGTTTTTAAAGACTATATAAAAAATAAATGAGGAAAAAACTAGAAGTTTGGGGGCTCAACTAAAAAACCAGGGCTATTCTTTTTCATAACGACTAACACCCGGGGTTTGGGGAGGGGGCGAATGCTTTTCACAGTTTGGGCGCTGCCGCTGAAGAAGCCAAAAAAGAGAGGCTTGGGTTTGGTTTAGAGGGGCGAAAGTCTTAGAGTTAATTTTAAAAAAGGCTTTAAATTTGCCCCCGATTTTAGGCAAAAACCCTTTCCTTCCCCTACCTCGGGAAATTTGGGTTTTTAAAAAGAGCAGTTTTTTTTTAAACATAAAAATTCAGACAAAAAAAATGTTTTTTGTGGGTTTCCCTTTTTGCAGGCCCGCATATGTCCCGGAACAGAAAAAGAGAGGGATAAAATATCGGGGAATACACCAAAAAATCTTAATTCAATTTGGGAAAAATCCTTTTTGTTTAGTGTAGACCAAATTGTTTGTTTTTTAAGAACAAAACCAAAAAAATAAAAATGTTAATGAAAACACAAGGGATGAGGGAAAAAAAAATTTGGGGGGCCAATTAAAGTGTTTCCCAAAAACGTCCAAAAATTCGGCGAACCAGGGCCAAAAAATAGTGGAACCCCTTTCCCCCTAATGTTTTCGCCCGCAGGGGGTGCCCCATTACCATTGTACGCACAAAGAGCAGATTATTAGGGGCATACTTCAAAGCCCTGAAAAATAAACAAGAATTTGTTAAAAAAAGTTTAACAAGAAATTTTCCAAAAGCTCAAGCCGCGCTTGAACAAAATTAAAAAAATTTTTTAAAAATTTTTGTTGACGTAAGGGCAGAACTAAAATAGCCCCCCCCAGGATTAAAGTTGTTTTAAGAAAATGGAAACGGCCCGCAAACAAGGGGCCCCTACGTAGTTTACGCAGAAATTTTTGATTGCTTATTTTTTTTTTCCTTATGAAGGGCCAGCACCACAAAAACTTCGAAAAACAGTCTTAATGAGTAATCATCAGATTTGTTCATTCGCCTTCATTATTGTTAGGTCGGATGGCGTTTATTCAGAACCAGAATTATATAGAGGCCCAAATGCTGCAGAATACTTCTTAGAACGCATGCAGCAAGTGCGTAATGACTGTTCTAATAATCTAAACTTATCTGAAATCAAGATGACGCCTGAAGATCAACAACAGTATGACTCAGCCACGCATTGTTGGATTTGCGGTTTAGAGCTAACGCCCAAGAGTGTAAACCCCACAGTAAGAGACCATGATCACATTAGCGGAAAGTTCAGAGGAGCGGCGCATAACAAATGCAATCTTCAACTAAAGTTTGATCCTAAGACATGGAAGCTGCCTGTATTCTTTCATAACTTGCGAGGTTACGACTCTCACCTTATAATGAAAGCAGTAGACGATGCCTTTAGGGTGTCATGCATCGCACAGTCATCAGAAAAGTACATGTGTTTCACTTTAAATAACATGTCTTTTTATGACTCTATGCAGCACATGATGGGCTCATTAGAGGCACTGGCTATGTCCTTAAAGTCCTGCCCAATAACGGAAGAATATTTTGACTCAACTC
>JAFLJL010016392.1:0-20454 GCA_018398815.1 Conus ventricosus
ACAACAACAAAAAATGGCTTCTTCCCTTAAAAAAGAAACCTCCTTCCTCCCTTCATTGCCTCCATCACACACACCATCCCACCCTTTAAAAATAGAAAGTATAAATGAACTGCTGTAGACTGTGCAAGGACTCATATTAACAGCAATTCTGACATTGTAACAAGTAAATAGACAAGTTTGGGGGCTTCATAGTTGGTGGTGGAAGGAACTGAAAAAGAAAAAAAGAAAACATTTCTGTTCATAACTCTTTTGCAATCCAGAAAGGTTTCCAAAGTATTGCATGCGACTCTACATCTGTGAAAAGGCATCACAGAGATAAGATAAGATAAGATAATGTTGCTTATAGCCCAGCCGACCGCAAAGGGCCACATCAGGGCTGTCACCACCTTAAAATCGACTCATAAGTCATTTTTAAAAAAAAATTTAAAAAAAGAAAAAAAAAGGCTATTTCCTTATCAAATGCCAGTCAAAACGCCAGTGGGAATAGCTCCAAAGTGTACAACTTTGGTTGACAGGGGAATCAGCCAGGGTGACTCACACAAGCAGCTGAATTCATCAAAAGGAATGATCAGGTGTCCTGACTTTCAAGGCGATTCAGAGGAAGAGACTAAGAGCGAATTGGGGTCACAAGGAGTGATTGATTTACACAGAGCGGTCAGTGGCAAAAGGTCCGATCGTATCACGACAAACATCCTGTTTGTGACTTTTTGTATGACGTGATGTCATAGACAGTCCACAGACAGTCAGAATTGGCTATCTCAGTGTGAGAGGTGACCTCTATGTCCTTTCTCCAATGAGCTGTTTTGTGATGTCATAAATTCAGCCATGTTCACAGTAGATGCTCTGGAGATGAGCTCTGTGGTTGGTGCTGCAAAGCAGTCCATGAGGGGCCTGCCAGGGACCAGCCCTTTGTGCCAACTGTGGTGGCAGGCCATCCAAAAAGTGAAAAGCAAAAAACAAATGGTGCTTGGCAGTGGGCCCCAATCGAGCATATCATACTTGGCATCTGTTTAACAAGTTCAGACAATGTCTGTCTCCTGTCAGACATACACTTTTTAGGTTTCAAAATGCATTGAAGGAAGGCTGACATGTGTAAAAGATAAGCCTGTGAAGAAATCTGCCCTTCTGTCAACCTCAGGGTATGTCAGTGGAGGAAGGACTAGCGCACAGCCCAAACACACTCACAGCTTGCTTACAATCTCATTCATATATCATGCATTCGTCACATCAAACCACTAGTAAGTCTATAACTTTACTACACATAATCATGAACAAAAACATCAATGCGCATGAAGTCAAACAAAATAAACATTCTCTCTTTCCTTGAACTTCACAAAACCATTTATCTAAATCATCATAACTAACCGGGTATAAATAGATTTCTACTTTACCTGGCCAGGTGATCTTAAACTATTTACGAATCACTGTCTTTCCTTTTCTTCTTTTTTTTCTTTTCTTTTCACTGTCACTTTCACAAACACCAGTCACGACACAACTGCTGGCACTGTTCAGGTTGGACTGCTGGCACTGGTCAGGTTGGACTGCTGGCACTGGTCAGGTTAGACCGCTGGCGTTGGTCAGGTTGGACTGCTGATGAAAGGGACGCTGCCAGGTATGAGGTCGAACCCCGGTTCGGATTGAACAGTGACTATCAGACTCGATCTGTTCTCCTTTCTTTCTTCCTGCATTAACGTATTGCACTCTCTCTCTCTCTCTCTTCTAGTCTGCTCTATCAAATGGACATGGTTGCTTTTCTTTTCTTTTTCTTTTTCTTTTTTTTCTCTTCATCAGTTAGCAACTCTCTCTCTCAACATCTCTCCTTAGTCCTTCCTCTGCAGACTCTATCTGGTGCTAACGCTTCAACTCGGTTCTCTTCACTCCTCTCATCTCTCTGCCTTCCTCTGCTGCAGAGCCTACACCCAGAACCTCTTCCTCTCTTGTCTGTCTTTCGTTCTCCCCTGGTTCTCCCTTTCTTCTCCCCTCTGGTTCTTTCTTATTCTCATCCTATGTGTCAAAGGGTGAGTACCATTGGTCAGAATTTTTCCCGCCTAGTACTGAGGCCACCTCCCTCAATTCCATTGGACATTCAACTCGTCAAAGTCACATCTACCGGCCTTGCTCTCTGTGGTGGTCAATGGGTCATTTAATTAATTAGCTTGATTTCACCCCACCACACAATACCTTCCCCCTTCCTACTTCAACCGGCGACGTCTGGTTTAACTGCGGGCGCTGGTCTTGTAAATTAGCTGATCAGTCTGACCCAGGCGCCGAGACCCGTCTGGCCAGACCTATTGAGACGTCGGTCCAGCTACTTAGTCAGTCTGCTGGACAGTGCTGTCTCCGTGAGGACTAAAAATAGCCTATTCGCTGTGCCTAATTGGCTGACGCGACACATCAAGTCGTCTGCTTGGAACCAGAATGTTTGCGTTTGGACTTATGTCCAATTGAACTGGCCGGCGACTGACCACGAATTCGGTTTTTCTATTTTTGTCCGTGACAATTTCCCCCTTGCAAAAGACTATGCTCAGCATTGTCTCAAAACAACGGTACAAAAAAAACAACAACCGAATTTGCTGACACCACAGCTACACGTGCAAGTTTTTGAAAAATTATTTACACAACGGTTCACAAATTATCAGGATGTATCACTCGTAAATATCACCCCAATGGGTTATCATTGACGTGCGCTTTTGCTTTTTTTTTCAACTCATTTTCTGATAACCTCTGTGCGCACCTATGCAATCCCCCTACCTGCGGATTTGCCACATCTTCTCTTACAACTATTATGAAAAGCACAATACAATATGATCACGATCCATGACACCTCACTGAGGAATCTCCATCCTCGCTTATCGCAAACAGTGCATTACTACACAAGCGACTGTATGCTCCAAACATAACTACATTTACGTGAGCAAGTCTCACAAAAAAAATATGAACCATAGCCAAATGGGAATGAACCCATATCCACTCAATCTCACTGTAATCAGCACATTTTATTTACAAAGTAGCTATGCACCCCGGATATGACTGACTTCCTCTGAGTTGCAGCGTGCTAGACTACACGACTTAAATAGTCGGCTCCTACATTCTGTCGACCTGGAATGTACTGAACTCGATACCTGTAGGGCTGCAGTGCCATTGCCCAGCGCAGCACCCTGCTGTTTTTCAGCTGCGCCTCCTGCAGGAATTTGAGTGGTTGATGATCAGTCACTATCACGAACTCTTTCCCATACAAGTATTTGTGGAATTTCTGCACGGCCCACACGACAGCCAAACACTCCTTCTCTACCGTTGCGTACCCCTCTTCACACTTCGTCAGCTTCCTGCTAGCATACTTCACAGGAAACTCGACCCCTTCGTGTTCCTGCAACAATACTGCACCTACTCCACCACCTGATGCATCTGTACGCAACAAAAATGGTTTGGACATATCCGGTAGCTTCAAGATGGGATGGGAACCTAGTCTTTCCAGCACCGTCTGCAGTGCTTGCTCTGCAGCGTCTGACCACTCGACCACTGCGGTTTCCCTGCCTTGACCAAATCACTGAGAGGACTCGTGATTGCTGCGAAATTTGGTACAAATTCCCTATAGAAACCAATAAAACCAAGCAGACTCCTGACTTCTGTTTTGGTCTTTGGTCTCTCTGAATTCATCATCTTCTCCACTTTTCCCTTTTCTGGCTGCTTTGTGTCGCCTCCAACAACAAAACCTAGGAACTCCAGGCTTGGAAAACCAATCTGGCACTTTGTTGGTCTGGCTGTGAGATTGGCTCGTCTCAACCTCTCTAAAACTGCTCCTAGCTGCCTCATATGCTCCTCCCATGTCTCGGATGCTATCAGAATGTCATCCATGAAATTCACTACGCCTTCCAAACCCGTCAATAACTTCCTCATCATCCGAGAGGAAAACTGCAGGTGCGTTGACCATACCAAAAGGAAGTACTCGCCACTGGTATAGCCCCATAGGAGTGGAGAATGCTGTGACTTCTTTTGAGTCCTCACTCAAGGCTATTTGCCAATAACCCTTGCTCAGATCTATCCTGGTGAAATACTTGCTCGTGCTTGTGGCGATCTGAGCGAACAGGTCTTCCACGTTCGGTATGACTTCTGCATCGACCTTGGTGACACTGTTCAGACGTCTATAGTCAACACAGAATCGATGCTCACCTGACTTTTTCCTCACTAAGACGACGGGTGCACTATACGATGATTTGGACGGTTCAATCACCCCAAGGTCCAACATCTTTTCCACCTCCTCCTCGATCACTCGTTTGGTGGCATACGGGACCGGGTAGGGTTTCACATGTACGGGTTTTTGCGATGTTACCTCCACCGTACAGGTCTCTAGAGTTGTCCTGCCTGGTTTATCAGTCAGGGACGCCCTATACTGTTTTAGGAGCCCCCTAACTTCCTCCTGTCTCCTACTGTCTAGCCCTTCATACAGTGACACATCCCTGTATGACTCTTCTCCTGGAAACTCGGGCAACAAAATCTCCCCTTCTTCTGCTGGGTCTCCTTCACCTTCATCAATGATTGCTGCTGCGCCTATGTGCTGAGTCTCACGCTGAATATATTTGCGGAGCAAATTCGCATGGAAAAGTTTTGGTTTCCCATTCACATCAATTCGGTAATCCTGATCTACCTTTTCAATGATTGTGAATGGTCCTTTCCAATGCATCAGCAGCTTGTTGTGATCCGTGGGAAGCAGTAACAGGACTTGATCTCCCACCTTGAGGAATTGCTTCCTCACCTTCCTGTCATATTGCTTCTTCTGCACGACCCTAGCCTCCTGCAAACTCTCCCTTGCAACCTTACATGTCTCCTCTAGCCTATTGCGTAAGTCCACCACATACTGATAAGTGGTTTTGACCTCTTCTGACTCCTGTTCTCCGGACCACAGCTCTTTGAGAATACACACTGGTCCCCTGACTGTCCGCCCATACAGCAGCTCAAATGGTGAAAAGCCTGTGCTCTCCTGAGGGGCTTCCCTGTAGGCGAACAGTGCCGCTGGAATGTAACGGTCCCAATCTGCTGGCCTTTCCTCACAGAGCTTCTTTAAGATGCCCTTCAGCACACCATTGAATCTTTCCACCAAGCCATTGCATTGTGGGTGGTATGGGGTAGTGAGAAGCTGTGTGATCCCTAGCAGCCTGTTGACCTCCCTCATCACGCCTGATGTGAACTGTGACCCTCTGTCACTGAGAATTTGTGACGGCACACCCACGCGAGAAAAGATGTCCACTAGCCTTCAGCGACCTGTTGCGTATCTACGCCTTTCAATGCGACTGCTTCTGGATATCTGGTCGCGTAGTCCACGAGCGTCAACACATACCTGTGCCCACCTTTGGAACAGGGCGAGATTGGGCCAATCAGATCAACAGCCACTCTCCTGAATGGTGTGTCAATTAAAGGAGGCTGTTTAAGAGGCGCCTTCCTCTTCACCCCTCTTGTGGCTGACCTTTGACACACATCACATGACATGCAGAACCGCTTTATGTCTGCCATTGCCCCTGGCCAATGAAAATCATCAAAGATTCGGTCAGCTGTTTTGCTGGTGCCGAGATGACCCGCCATGAGCGACTCGTGACCCACTGACATGACAGTGTCACGATAACATGCTGGTACCTCTAACTGAGTTGTCACCTTACCTGTCTTCCCCTTGGTGAACACTCGGTACAACATCCCGCCTTTCACCAGAAATTCTGTCTCACCTCCTCTAACCACCTGTTTCTCTCCACCTCTTGCCAACTCCCAAGACTTCACGAGCGAAGGGTCTTGTTCCTGCGCTGCCCTAAACTCATCAGGCGACACATCTATGCCTGACTTCCTTGCTGGAACGACTAACGGTTTATCAACCTTTTCCTCCTTCTTGCTCCGTGTTTGAACTGCTGCCCCTGTAGCAGTCAACAACTCAGGATCCCTGGATCCCTTGCACCTGGAATATTTCCAATGATCAAATCATAAAGGGGTTTCTCCATCACCAGCGCAGACAACTCGCCTGAGAAGTAAGGGGTACGTACTTCTATCTTAGCAACTGGGAACTCCCTCACAGTGCCATCGATTAGAGTACAGGTCTGGATTTGCCCTGTCAAATCCCCTTCCTCAACCAGCGTTGTTCTTACTACACCACATGAACAACCAGTGTCTCGTAACACTTTCACCCTCTGCTGCCCAATCCACCCCTTTCCACTGGTAACGAACCACTCAGCCTAGTGCCCTCCATCCCTGACACTGACTGCTGTCCAGTGCTAGCCATAGGCCGCACTCCACCCTCTTCAGATTGGATCCCTTTTGGTTCCACTGCAGGTCGTTTCCCTGGCGACCCTTATCAACCTCTTGCAAGGCTGCTGCCTTCTGGAACCTCATGCGACAATCCCTCGCCACATGTCCCTTCTTGTGACAAATGAAACACCTATTGTCCCTTTGTCCTCCTTTCTGCCCCACCACTGGGTTTGCAGACTTTGCAGAAAACTCCCCTAGTCTCCTTGCACTCTTCTCACCTGTGCCTGGCACCTGTTTCTCCTGCACCTTAGTGCCCAAACGTGCCTCCCTGTACACCTCTGCTAACTTCAGCAACTCTCCTGCTGTCTCTGGCTGTCTCTCTTTCAAATGTATAGTTAACTCTGGACTGCAACCTGACAAAATCTGTTCTTTCATAACCAGCTCCTTCAATTCAGTGAACTCCTTTCTCGTACCACTCAACTCTAACCACTTCTCAAAATAGTGATCTAAACGTGCACCAAACTGAGTGTACGTTTCACCTGCTTGTAATCTAGCTGATCGAAATTTCTTTCTGAACCCTTCCTCTGTGAGGTCAAATCCTTTCATCAAAGACTCCTTCACAGCACCAAAATCAGATTGTTGGTCTGCTGGTAACGCAGTGAAAATCTGTAATGCCTTACCCGTCAATAGCGCTGACAAAATGATGCCCACTCTTCTGAAGGCCAACCCTGACTAGTAGCAAACGTTTCAAAACGACTGATGTACGCATCAATCGAATCTGATCCTTCCGAGAATTTTGGCAACTTTGGTCGGGGGGCATAACTGCGCACAGGGTCACTGGAAACTGAGCTACCATCCTCGGTGGTCTCCCTCTGTATTTTCATTCTCTCTAACTCTAATTGAATCCTTAATCTTTCTGTTTCCTGCGTCAATCTTTCTGTTTCCTGCGTTACGTTAGCCTGAATCCTTAATCTTTCTGTTTCCTGCATTTCGCTAGCTTTAACCCTTTCCTGCTCTGCTATTTCTACTGCGACACGGCGTCTTTCCGCTCGCTCATCTCTTTCCATCTTTTGTTGGGTTTCAACGAATGCTCGCAACTCTTCTCCTGAGTAGCCTAAATCACGAGCGACGCTCACAAGTTGTTCGATAGGGGTGTTCTTTTCGTCCGCCATTATATCCTTTTTTTTTTTTTTTTGAACAAGATTTTATTACTACGACAGCCAAACTGGTGGTTACCGACACGAGTGACGTAATAGCACAATCCTATGAATGATAATATTAGCTTGGGACAACGTAATTAGTTTTTATAAGACGCCTAGCGCCTGACCCAACTATGAGAGCGAATTATAGGCAATCTGTGCGAAATAAGTACTCTGGGGCTGAAATGCCAAGCCTAGTGTTAACTATCTTGGAAGCAATGCCAAGCCTAGTATTTAACTATCTTGGAAACATACAGTAAGACACTACCTTGTCTTAGGATTACAATACTTGAATCCCACCCAGCTTCCTCTCTGAGAAGTTGAACAATTATAATAAATGGGCCAGAATATCCTGGCAAGCTCGCCAATAAATTGTCAACCTCAGGGTATGTCAGTGGAGGAAGGACTAGCGCACAGCCCAAACACACTCACAGCTTGCTTACAATCTCATTCATATATCATGCATTCGTCACATCAAACCACTAGTAAAGTCTATAACTTTACTACACATAATCATGAACAAAAACATCAATGCGCATGAAGTCAAACAAAATAAACATTCTCTCTTTCCTTGAACTTCACAAAACCATTTATCTAAATCATCATTAACTAACCCGGGTATAAATAGATTTCTACTTTACCTGGCCAGGTGATCTTAAACTATTTACGAATCACTGTCTTTCCTTTTCTTCTTTTTTTTCTTTTCTTTTCACTGTCACTTTCACAAACACCAGTCACGACACAACTGCTGGCACTGGTCAGGTTGGACCGCCGGCACTGGTCAGGTTGGACTGCTGGCACTGGTCAGGTTAGACCGCTGGCGTTGGTCAGGTTGGACTGCTGATGAAAGTGGCGCTGCCAGGTATGAGGTCGAACCCCGGTTCGGATTGAACAGTGACTATCAGACATCGATCTGTTCTCCTTTCTTTCTTCCTGCATTAACGCATTGCACTCTTCTCTCTCTCTCTTCTAGTCTGCTCTATCAAATGGACATGGTTGCTTTTCTTTTCTTTTTCTTTTTCTTTTTTTTTCTCTTCATCAGTTAGCAACTCTCTCTCTCAACATCTCTCCTTAGTCCTTCCTCTGCAGACTCTATCTGGTGCTAACGCTTCAACTCGGTTCTCTTCACTCCTCTCATCTCTCTGCCTTCCTCTGCTGCAGAGCCTACACCAGAACCTCTTCCTCTCTTGTCTGTCTTTCGTTCTCCCCTGGTTCTCCCTTTCTTCTCCCCTCTGGTTCTTTCTTATTCTCATCCTATGTGTCAAAGGGTGAGTACCATTGGTCAGAATTTTTCCCGCCTAGTACTGAGGCCACCTCCCTCTAATTCCATTGGACATTCAACTCGTCAAAGTCACATCTACCGGCCTTGCTCTCTGTGGTGGTCAATGGGTCATTTAATTATTAGCTTGATTTCACCCCCACCACACAATACCTTCCCCCTTCCTACTTCAACGGCGACGTCTGGTTTAACTGCGGGCGCTGGTCTTGTAAATTAGCTGATCAGTCTGACCCAGGCGCCGAGACCCGTCTGGCCAGACCTATTGAGACGTCGGTCCAGCTACTTAGTCTGTCTGCTGGACAGTGCTGTCTCCGTGAGGACTAAAAATAGCCTATTCGCTGTGCCTAATTGGCTGACGCGACACATCAAGTCGTCTGCTTGGAACCAGAATGTTTGCGTTTGGACTTATGTCCAATTGAACTGGCTGGCGACTGACCACGAATTCGGTTTTTCTATTTTTGTCCGTGACACCTTCCTCCTGTGAAGTCAAGTGGGCTCAGTGGAGCATAAAACCTGCTCTCCCCCAGTGTCTCCAGCAGTCGAAAAAGTCTGCTGCTGAGCAGACTTGAAAACAGACCTTATCCATATCCTCCCAGCCTCACTTCACTGGTACGGATGGGAACAGGAAACCTGTTTTCCGCCAAAGACCCTGGAGCCCTCAAAAAGTTCCTAACCAAAAATGTGTGAAGGTGATAGAGGTGGATGGGCCTCTACCTGCCCGTAGAACCTCCACAGGTAAGAAACTTTCTGGCCCCAAAGAAACAGAACTGTTCTTTGAAAACAGTTTCTTTCCTCTGCAATCATGTAACAAAGATGCAGAAATGAGTGAGATGTCTGACCATGATTTAATTTTTTTTTAATTTCATTAGAACATCCAGGGTCTATATCCCAATTTTAAGGAGCTACAGCTGCTGTGTCAGAATCTGAAATCTGTTGCAGTAGCTTAGCAGAAAACTAAAATTCAGAATCAGAAGACTCACTCTTTCTGGCTTTAACATTCTCTCAAAACCAGCACAATCCACACAATGCAACAAATGCTTTCTGAAGCAAAGATTATCACAGACTGGTTGAACATTGAAAGTTTCAGACTAAAAGCTCAGTATAATCAGTTCTGTTTGTGTGACTTTTTCTTTTTCTTTTTTTAACAGTTTGGGAACACGGATTGTTGAAATGGTTTGGTAGGCCTTGAATGAAAATTTTGCTGGCGTTCAACTTTTTAAAAAAAGTGTTTTTAATTTTGTTCTGTTAAAATTTTTTGATCCGGTGTTGAAAGGGCAGTGCTTTAAACACAACTTTGGCTAGGACCTCTTCTAAACAAGAGGTACACACTGGCAGATGTTTTAACCCAGCTACCCCTGCATTTCTTGACCCTGGCCTTTAATTGAACTCCATGGTGGGTGGGTAAGGGAGGGATAAAAAACAACAACAAAAAATGGCTTCTTCCCTTAAAAAGAAACCTCCTTCCTCCCTTCATTGCCTCCATCACACACACCATCCCACCCTTTAAAAATAGAAAGTATAAATGAACTGCTGTAGACTGTGCAAGGATCATATTAACAGCAATTCTGACATTGTAACAAGTAAATAGACAAGTTTGGGGGCTTCATAGTTGGTGGTGGAAGGAACTGAAAAAGAAAAAAAGAAAACATTTCTGTTCATAACTCTTTTGCAATCCAGAAAGGTTTCCAAAGTATTGCATGCGACTCTACATCTGTGAAAAGGCATCACAGAGTAAGATAAGATAAGATAATGTGCTTATAGCCCAGCCGACCGCAAAGGGCCACATCAGGGCTGTCACCACCTTAAAATCGACTCATAAGTCATTTTTAAAAAAAAATTTAAAAAAAGAAAAAAAAAGGCTATTTCCTTATCAAATGCCAGTCAAAACGCCAGTGGGAATAGCTCCAAAGTGTACAACTTTGGTTGACAGGGGAATCAGCCAGGGTGACTCACACAAGCAGCTGAATTCATCAAAAGGAATGATCAGGTGTCCTGACTTTCAAGGCGATTCAGAGGAAGAGACTAAGAGCGAATTGGGGTCACAAGGAGTGATTGATTTACACAGAGCGGTCAGTGGCAAAAGTCCGATCGTATCACGACAAACATCCTGTTTGTGACTTTTTGTATGACGTGATGTTCATAGACAGTCCACAGACAGTCAGAATTGGCTATCTCAGTGTGAGAGGTGACCTCTATGTCCTTTTCTCAATGAGCTGTTTTGTGATGTCATAAATTCAGCCATGTTCACAGTGATGCTCTGGAGATGAGCTCTGTGGTTGGTGCTGCAAGCAGTCCATGAGGGGCCTGCCAGGGACAGCCCTTTGTGCCAACTGTGGTGGCAGGCCATCCAAAAAGTGAAAAGCAAAAAACAAATGGTGCTTGGCAGTGGGCCCAATCGAGCATATCATACTTGGCATCTGTTTAACAAGTTCAGACAATGTCTGTCTCCTGTCAGACATACACTTTTTAGGTTTCAAAATGCATTGAAGGAAGGCTGGACATGTGTAAAAGATAAGCTGTGAAGAAATCTGCCTTCTGTCAACCTCAGGGTATGTCAGTGGAGGAAGGACTAGCGCACAGCCCAAACACACTCACAGCTTGCTTACAATCTCATTCATATATCATGCATTCGTCACATCAAACCACTAGTAAAGTCTATAACTTTACTACACATAATCATGAACAAAACATCAATGCGCATGAAGTCAAACAAAATAAACATTCTCTCTTTCCTTGAACTTCACAAAACCATTTATCTAAATCATCATAACTAACCCGGGTATAAATAGATTTCTACTTTACCTGGCCAGGTGATCTTAAACTATTTACGAATCACTGTCTTTCCTTTTCTTCTTTTTTTTCTTTTCTTTTCACTGTCACTTTCACAAACACCAGTCACGACACAACTGCTGGCACTGTTCAGGTTGGACTGCTGGCACTGGTCAGGTTGGACTGCTGGCACTGGTCAGGTTAGACCGCTGGCGTTGGTCAGGTTGGATGCGATAAAGGGACGCTGCCCAGTATGAGGTCGAACCCCGGTTCGGATTGAACAGTGACTATCAGTACATTCGATCTGTTCTCCTTTCTTTCTTCCTGCATTAACGTATTGCACTCTCTCTCTCTCTCTCTTCTAGTCTGCTCTATCAAATGGACATGGTTGCTTTCTTTTCTTTTCTTTTTCTTTTTTTTCTCTTCATCAGTTAGCAACTCTCTCTCTCAACATCTCTCCTTAGTCCTTCCTCTGCAGACTCTATCTGGTGCTAACGCTTCAACTCGGTTCTCTTCACTCCTCTCATCTCTCTGCCTTCCTCTGCTGCAGAGCCTACACCAGAACCTCTTCCTCTCTTGTCTGTCTTTCGTTCTCCCCTGGTTCTCCTTTCTTCTCCCCTCTGGTTCTTTCTTATTCTCATCCTATGTGTCAAGGGTGAGTACCATTGGTCAGAATTTTTCCCGCCTAGTACTGAGGCCACCTCCCTCTAATTCCATTGGACATTCAACTCGTCAAAGTCACATCTACCGGCCTTGCTCTCTGTGGTGGTCAATGGGTCATTTAATTAATTAGCTTGATTTCACCCCCACCACACAATACCTTCCCCCTTCCTACTTCAACCGGCGACGTCTGGTTTAACTGCGGGCGCTGGTCTTGTAAATTAGCTGATCAGTCTGACCCAGGCGCCGAGACCCGTCTGGCCAGACCTATTGAGACGTCGGTCCAGTACTTAGTCAGTCTGCTGGACAGTGCTGTCTCCGTGAGGACTAAAAATAGCCTATTCGCTGTGCCTAATTGGCTGACGCGACACATCAAGTCGTCTGCTTGGAACCAGAATGTTTGCGTTTGGACTTATGTCCAATTGAACTGGCCGGCGACTGACCACGAATTCGGTTTTTTCTATTTTTGTCCGTGACAATTTCCCCCTTGCAAAAGACTATGCTCAGCATTGTCTCAAAACAACGGTACAAAAAAAACAACAACCGAATTTGCTGACACCACAGCTACACGTGCAAGTTTTTGAAAATTATTTACACAACGGTTCACAAATTATCAGGATGTATCACTCGTAAATATCACCCCAATGGGTTATCATTGACGTGCGCTTTGCTTTTTTTTTCAACTCATTTTCTGATAACCTCTGTGCGCACCTATGCAATCCCCCTACCTGCGGATTTGCCACATCTTCTCTTACAACTATTATGAAAAGCACAATACAATATGATCACGATCCATGACACCTCACTGAGGAATCTCCATCCTCGCTTATCGCAAACAGTGCATTACTACACAAGCGACTGTATGCTCCAAACATAACTACATTTACGTGAGCAAGTCTCACAAAAAAAATATGAACCATAGCCAAATGGGAATGAACCCATATCCACTCAATCTCACTGTAATCAGCACATTTTATTTACAAAGTAGCTATGCACCCGGATATGACTGACTTCCTCTGAGTTGCAGCGTGCTAGACTACACGACTTAAATAGTCGGCTCCTACATTCTGTCGACCTGGAATGTACTGAACTCGATACCTGTAGGGCTGCAGTGCCATTGCCAGCGCAGCACCCTGCTGTTTTTCAGCTGCGCCTCCTGCAGGAATTTGAGTGGTTGATGATCAGTCACTATCACGAACTCTTTCCCATACAAGTATTTGTGGAATTTCTGCACGGCCCACACGACAGCCAAACACTCTTCTCTACCGTTGCGTACCCCTCTTCACACTTCGTCAGCTTCCTGCTAGCATACTTCACAGGAAACTCGACCCCTTCGTGTTCCTGCAACAATACTGCACCTACTCCACCACCTGATGCATCTGTACGCAACAAAAATGGTTTGGACATATCCGGTTAGCTTCAAGATGGGATGGGAAACCTAGTCTTTCCAGCACCGTCTGCAGTGCTTGCTCTGCAGCGTCTGACCACTCGACCACTGCCGGTTTCCTGCCTTGACCAATCACTGAGAGGACTCGTGATTGCTGCGAAATTTGGTACAAATTCCCTATAGAAACCAATAAAACCAAGCAGACTCCTGACTTCTGTTTTGGTCTTTGGTCTCTCTGAATTCATCATCTTCTCCACTTTTCCCTTTTCTGGCTGCTTTGTGTCGCTCTCCAACAACAAAACCTAGGAACTCCAGGCTTGGAAAACCAATCTGGCACTTGTTGGTCTGGCTGTGAGATTGGTCGTCTCAACCTCTCTAAAACTGCTCCTAGCTGCCTCATATGCTCCTCCCATGTCTCGGATGCTATCAGAATGTCATCCATGAAATTCACTACGCCTTCCAAACCCGTCAATAACTTCCTCATCATCCGAGAGAAAACTGCAGGTGCGTTGACCATACCAAAAGGAAGTACTCGCCACTGGTATAGCCCCATAGGAGTGGAGAATGCTGTGACTTCTTTTGAGTCCTCACTCAAGGCTATTTGCCAATAACCCTTGCTCAGATCTATCCTGGTGAAATACTTGCTCGTGCTTGTGGCGATCTGAGCGAACAGGTCTTCCACGTTCGGTATGACTTCTGCATCGACCATGGTGACACTGTTCAGACGTCTATAGTCAACACAGAATCGATGCTCACCTGACTTTTTCCTCACTAGACGAGGGTGCACTATACGATGATTTGGACGGTTCAATCACCCCAAGGTCCAACATCTTTTCCACCTCCTCCTCGATCACTCGTTTGGTGGCATACGGGACCGGGTAGGGTTTCACATGTACGGGTTTTTTGCGATGTTACCTCCACGTACAGGTCTCTAGAGTTGTCCTGCCTGGTTTATCAGTCAGGGACGCCCTATACTGTTTTAGGAGCCCCCTAACTTCCTCCTGTCTCCTACTGTCTAGCCCTTCATACAGTGACACATCCCGTATGACTCTTTCCTGGAAACTCGGGCAACAAAATCTCCCTTCTTCTGCTGGGTTCCTTCACCTTCATCAATGATTGCTGCTGCGCCTATGTGCTGAGTCTCACGCTGAATATATTTGCGGAGCAAATTCGCATGGAAAAGTTTTGGTTTCCCATTCACATCAATTCGGTAATCCTGATCTACCTTTTCAATGATTGTGAATGGTCCTTTCCAATGCATCAGCAGCTTGTTGTGATCCGTGGGAAGCAGTAACAGGACTTGATCTCCCACCTTGAGGAATTGCTCCTCACCTTCCTGTCATATTGCTTCTTCTGCACGACCCTAGCCTCCGCAAACTCTCCCTTGCAACCTTACATGTCTCCTCTAGCCTATTGCGTAAGTCCACCACATACTGATAAGTGGTTTTGACCTCTTCTGACTCCTGTTCTCGGGACCACAGCTCTTTGAGAATACACACTGGTCCCCTGACTGTCCGCCCATACAGCAGCTCAAATGGTGAAAAGCCTGTGCTCTCCTGAGGGGCTTCCCTGTAGGGCGAAACAGTGCCGCTGGAATGTAACGGTCCCAATCTGCTGGCCTTTCCTCACAGAGCTTCTTTAAGATGCCCTTCAGCACACCATTGAATCTTTCCACCAAGCCATTGCATTGTGGGTGGTATGGGGTAGTGAGAGCTGTGTGATCCCTAGCAGCCTGTTGACCTCCCTCATCACGCCTGATTGTGAACTGTGACCCTCTGTCACTGAGAATTTGTGACGGCACACCCACGCGAGAAAAGATGTCCACTAGCCCTTCAGCGACCTGTTGCGTTATCTACGCCTTTCAATGCGACTGCTTCTGGATATCTGGTCGCGTAGTCCACGAGCGTCAACACATACCTGTGCCACCTTTGGAACAGGGCGAGATTGGGCCAATCAGATCAACAGCCACTCTCCTGAATGGTGTGTCAATTAAAGGAGGCTGTTTAAGAGGCGCCTTCCTCTTCACCCCTTTGTGGCTGACCTTTGACACACATCACATGACATGCAGAACCGCTTTATGTCTGCCATTGCCCCTGGCCAATGAAAATCATCCAAAGATTCGGTCAGCTGTTTTGCTGGTGCGAGATGACCCGCCATGAGCGGACTCGTGACCCACTGACATGACAGTTGTCCGATAACATGCTGGTACCTCTAACGAGTTGTCACCTTACCTGTCTTCCCCTTGGTGAACACTCGGTACAACATCCCGCCTTTCACCAGAAATTCTGTCTCACCTCCTCTAACCACCTGTTTCTCTCCACCTCTTGCCAACTCCCAAGACTTCACGAGCGAAGGGTCTTGTTCCTGCGCTGCCCTAAACTCATCAGGCGACACATCTATGCCTGACTTCCTTGCTGGAACGACTAACGGTTTATCAACCTTTTCCTCCTTCTTGCTCCGTGTTTGAACTGCTGCCCCTGTAGCAGTCAACAACTCAGGATCCCCTGGATCCCTTGCACCTGGAATATTTCCAATGATCAAATCATAAAGGGGTTTCTCCATCACCAGCGCAGACAACTCGCCTGGAGTAAGGGGTACGTACTTCTATCTTAGCAACTGGGAACTCCCTCACAGTGCCATCGATTAGAGTACAGGTCTGGATTTGCCTGTCAAATCCCCTTCCTCAACCAGCGTTGTTCTTACTACACCACATGAACAACCAGTGTCTCGTAACACTTTCACCCTCTGCTGCCCAATCCACCCCTCTTCCACTGGTAACGAACCACTCAGCCTAGTGCCCTCCATCCTGACACTGACTGCTGTCCAGTGCTAGCCATAGGCCGCACTCCACCCTCTTCAGATTGGATCCCTTTTGGTTCCACTGCAGGTCGTTTCCCTGGCGACCCTTATCAACCTCTTGCAAGGCTGCTGCCTTCTGGAACCTCATGCGACAATCCCTCGCCACATGTCCCTTCTTGTGACAAATGAAACACCTATTGTCCCTTTGTCCTCCTTTCTGCCCCACCACTGGGTTTGCAGACTTTGCAGAAAACTCCCCTAGTCTCCTTGCACTCTTCTCACCTGTGCCTGGCACTGTTTCTCCTGCACCTTAGTGCCCAAAACGTGCCTCCCTGTAACACTCTGCTAACTTCAGCAACTCTCCTGCTGTTCTCTGGCTGTCTCTCTTTCAAATGTATAGTTAACTCTGGACTGCAACTGACAAAATCTGTTCTTTCATAAACCAGCTCCTTCAATTCAGTGAACTCCTTTCTCGTACACTCAACTCTAACCACTTCTCAAAATAGTGATCTAACGTGCACCAAACTGAGTGTACGTTTCACTGCTTGTAATCTAGCTGATCGAAATTTCTTTCTGAACCCTTCCTCTGTGAGGTCAAATCCTTTCATCAAAGACTCCTTCACAGCACCAAAATCAGATTGTTGGTCTGCTGGTAACGCAGTGAAATCTGTAATGCCTTACCCGTCAATAGCGCTGAAAATGACTGCCCACTCTTCTGAAGGCCAACCCTGACTAGTAGCAAACGTTTCAAACGACTGATGTACGCATCAATCGAATCTGATCCTTCCGAGAATTTTGGCAACTTTGGTCGGGGGGCATAACTGCGCACAGGGTCACTGGAAACTGAGCTACCATCCTCGGTGGTCTCCCTCTGTATTTTCATTCTCTCTAACTCTAATTGAATCCTTAATCTTTCTGTTTCCTGCGTCAATCTTTCTGTTTCCTGCGTTACGTTAGCCTGAATCCTTAATCTTTCTGTTTCCTGCATTTCGCTAGCTTTAACCCTTTCCTGCTCTGCTATTTCTACTGCGACACGGCCGTCTTTCCGCTCGCTCATCTCTTTCCATCTTTTGTTGGGTTTCAACGAAATGCTCGCAACTCTTCTCCTGAGTAGCCTAAATCACGAGCGACGCTCACAAGTTGTTCGATAGGGTGTTCTTTTCGTCCGCCATTATATCCTTTTTTTTTTTTTTTTGTAACAAGATTTTATTACTACGACAGCCAAACTGGTGGTTACCGACACGAGTGACGTAATAGCACAATCCTATGAATGTAATATTAGCTTGGGACAACGTAATAGTTTTTATAAGACGCCTAGCGCCTGACCCAAACTATGACGAGCGAATTATAGGCAATCTGTGCGAAATAAGTACTCTGGGGCTGAAATGCCAAGCCTAGTGTTAACTATCTTGGAAGCAATGCCAAGCCTAGTATTTAACTATCTTGGAAACATACAGTAAGACACTACCTTGTCTTAGGATTACAATACTTGAATCCCACCAGCTTCCTCTCTGAGAAGTTGAACAATTATAATAAATGGGCCAGAATATCCTGGCAAGCTCGCCAATAAATTGTCAACCTCAGGGTATGTCAGTGGAGGAAGGACTAGCGCACAGCCCAACACACTCACAGCTGCTTACAATTCTCATTCATATATCATGCATTCGTCACATCAAACCACTAGTAAAGTCTATAACTTTACTACACATAATCATGAACAAAAACATCAATGCGCATGAAGTCAAACAAAATAAACATTCTCTCTTTCCTTGAACTTCACAAAACCATTTATCTAAATCATCATTAACTAACCGGGATAAATAGATTTCTACTTTACCTGGCCAGGTGATCTTAAACTATTTACGAATCATGTCTTTCCTTTTCGTCTTTTTTTTCTTTTCTTTTCACTGTCACTTTCATCAAACACCAGTCACGACCAACTGCTGGCACTGGTCAGGTTGGACCGCCGGCACTGGTCAGGTTGGACTGCTGGCACTGGTCAGGTAGACCGCTGCGTTGGTCAGGTTGGACTGCTGATGAAAGTGGCGCTGCCAGTTATGAGGTCGAACCCCGGTTCGGATTGAACAGTGACTATCAGACATCGATCTGTTCTCCTTTCTTTCTTCCTGCATTAACGCATTGCACTCTCTCTCTCTCTCTCTTCTAGTCTGTCTATCAAATGGACATGGTTGCTTTTCTTTTCTTTTTCTTTTCTTTTTTTTTCTCTTCATCAGTTAGCAACTCTCTCTCTCAACATCTCTCCTTAGTCCTTCCTCTGCAGACACTATCTGGTGCTAACGTTCAACTCGGTTCTCTTCACTCCTTCATCTCTCTGCCTTCCTCTGCTGCAGAGCTAACACCAGAACCTCTTCCTCTCTTGTCTGTCTTTCGTTCCCCCTGGTTCTCCCTTTCTTCTCCCTCTGGTTCTTTCTTATTCTCATCCTATGTGTCAAAGGGTGAGTACCATTGGTCAGAATTTTTCCCGCCTAGTACTGAGGCCACCTCCTCTAATTCCATTGGACATTCAACTCGTCAAAGTCACATCTACCGGCCTTGCTCTCTGTGGTGGTCAATGGGTCATTTAATTAATTAGCTTGATTTCACCCCCACCACACAATACCTCCCCTTCCTACTTAACCGGCGACGTCTGGTTTAACTGCGGGCGCTGGTCTTGTAAATTAGCGATCAGTCTGACCCAGGCGCCGAGACCGTCTGGCCAGACCTATTGAGACGTCGGTCCAGCTATTAGTCTGTCTGCTGGACTAGTGCTGTCTCCGTGAGGACTAAAAATAGCCTATTCGCTGTGCCTAATTGGCTGACGCGACACATCAAGTCGTCTGCTTGGAACCAGATGTTTGCGTTTGGACTTATGTCCAATTGAACTGGCTGGCGACTGACCACGAATTCGGTTTTCTATTTTTGTCCGTGACACCTCTCTGTGAAGTCAAGTCGGGCTCAGTGGAGCATTAAAACTGCTCATCCCCCAGTGTCTCCAGCAGTCGAAAAAGTCTGCTGCTGAGCAGACTGAAAACAGACCTTATCCATATCCCCCAGCCTCACTTCACTGGTACGGATGGGAACAGGAAACCTGTTTTCCGCCAAAGACCCTGGAGCCCCTCAAAAAGTTCCTAACCAAAATGTGTGAAGGTGATAGAGGTGGATGGGCCTCTACCTGCCCGTAGAACCTCCACAGGTAAGAAATTTCTGGCCCCAAAGAAACAGAACTGTTCTTTGAAAACAGTTTCTTCCTCTGCAATCATGTAACAAAGATGCAGAAAATGAGTGAGATGTTCCTGACCATGATTTAATTTTTTTTAATTTCATTAAGAACATCCAGGGTCTATATCCCAATTTTAAAAGAGCATACAGCTGCTGTGTCAGAATCTGAAATCTGTTGCCAGTAGCTTAGCAGAAAACTAAAATTCAGAATCAGAAGACTCACTCTTTCTGGCTTTAACATTCTCTCAAAACCAGCACAATCCACACAATGCAACAAATGCTTTTGAAGCAAAGATTATCACAGACTGGATTGAACATGAAAGTTTCAGACTAAAAGCTCATATATAAATCAGTTCTGTTTGTGTGACTTTTTCTTTTTCTTTTTTTAACAGTTTGGGAACACCGGATTGTTGAAATGGTTTGTGTAGGCCTGAATGAAAATTTTGCTGGCGTTCCAACTTTTTAAAAAAAGTGTTTTTAATTTTGTTCTGTTAAAATATGTGTGTTTGTTTGTGTTTGACTTTCAGAGACTTTTAAATACTAATGACCTCTTTCATTATTAATATTTTTTCATTATTATTATTGTTATTATCAATGTATTATTGTAACTATGATCTTTATTATTTTATCAATATTTTTATTAATGCAGGTGTTGCATTGAAGTGGATTTGCCCAGGACGCCGACCACCTGAGCAGATTTTCCAGAGCAAACCCTATGAATGTTATGTCAGATGGAGAAAGAAGAGGATGATGATAAGGAAGAAGAAAAAAGGTACATGTTATGAGAGTGTGATGTGGTATTGTAAAGATGTGTTTGCGTTGATGAGTGGTGTTTCGTTTCTTGTCGCCTCCCTCCCCCTACCTCTGTATATAGTGTAAACGTATGGCATTATTCAAAATCTTGTTTTGTTTTCTAC